>BQNB010055657.1:0-39014 GCA_026074375.1 Tanacetum coccineum
TGGAGTTAAAATAGCTGGTGGAGTAATAGGATCCGGTGGTGGAATAGGTGATTCTTTAGCATAAAATGATTGTACGTCCTTCAAATATGGATTGTTATAGAAAAGTGAGAATGTTGGCGGGATCACACCATCCCTAGAATATTCCGAAGAGTTAAAAGAAGTGCTTCCCGATGTAGCTAACGAAGCTGAAGTATAGTTATGCACATTCATAGAGGAAAAGCATTCAGATGAAGTGATAGTAGAACGAGGGGACGAAGACATGACTGTAACAATCCAGTAGTAAATAATATAAGTTATTTATATAATAGTATAATAGTTATGTATCTTTACATACCATTCCAGAAGATATAGCGGCACGGAGGACTTTCTTGGATGGAAAAAGAAAAGTAGTTATAGTTAAGGTTTCAACCTTGTTCTCTATAACGTAGGCTCTTGATACCAAATCTGTAACACCCCCATTTTTACAGATAGCAGCGGAAGCTAATCTGGGGTATTACTTCAAAGGTACAACAGTCATAATCATAGAAAACGAATCAAAAGAGTCATTTTTGAAAATAAGTTACCATTCATTATTTCATCAGAGTTTTTACAAAAGAGAGGTCCCAACATCTAAAATACAACATTTGAATGATAACGGTTTTTCCATCTTCAAGTCCTCGCCACTCCGTGCCATTAGTTACCTGAGATAAAACATGCTAAAAAGTCAACACAAAGGTTGAGTGAAATCCATAGGTTTAAGTAATATAATTTGAATGCAAATGCGATATTCGGGTTACGTTGATATACACCCGGTATTGAAAAACATATTTATTATTGCCATTAGCTCATGAATCCGAAGCCTTAGGGTATGGTGATACGTTATAGCCCCTTGCATGGATAATTTTTACAAAACATGTCCAAATTGCCATGCAAGCTTATTTTAACATTTCAATAGACATTTATAAGTTATAATAAACTAAAATATGAAGATTTAACACAACGCAAGTTTAAATTAACGATTCGTTAAGCTAGGAAGCAAAACGGGTCATATTAGGGTTTTAAAATGAAAACGCGCGGGTTTTAAGCTCAAATTCTTTCATGACTTATCAAAGCACTTATTTTAATGTTAGTTAAGCTTATTGGGATAGATTATAACAATAGTTTACAAGCTTAGCTTATAGATTAAGTAAAAACATGAAATTAGGGTTTCGGGTGTACGGTTTTGGATCAAAAAGGTATAACACATAGGTTTTTGAGTTCAAAGCTTTATATTATGATTTTAGCATGATCATATGAACATTATAAAGGTATGAATACAGAATATAAGCTTAGAGAACCTGGTCTTGAGCTTATAGCTTAGAAACGGGTCAGAATCAAGACTTTTAGCTTCGTACGCCTAGAATAACGACTCCCGGGCTTCGTTTCTTGGTTTCTTTTGCTTCCTTTCTGTACTTGAGCCTTATTAAGACCTCTTAGGATCTATTAGAGCAAAGTATTGCTTCTATGTAAGGGTTATAGAGGAGGAAGTGGGGGATGAAGAAAAATGAAGTGTTATGGTTCCTATTTATAGGTGAAATGATCTTGGTGACCAAGGTAAGCTTATGATCTGAGTTAGGACATGTGTAAGGGCTAGAGGGTGATGAGGAGGGTCTATAGGATGTGTTGGTTAAGCTAGAAACTAGCCTTGAGGTGTTGGCTTTCTTTGGTGATGCCGCGGCTAGAAAAGAAAGAACAAGAGAGCATGTGATCAATTTTTAACTATAAATGAAGTAGATATTTGTTTGAGGTGCTTGTAAGCAGCTTAGGGATGAAGTAGCATGGTCATCAAGGTGCTTGATTGCAAGAAAAACTTTCAAATTGGGTCAAAATGCAAAGGTTTTGATTTCGGGTTCATTAGGGCTCAATTAGGGTTTTCAAGCTTGAATTTCGTGTATACTTGATTAGGAATGATAGGTTACTGATCCTAAGACTTATATTAAGGATTATAATAAAAATTTGATAGGTGGTTTGGGTTAAAATGGGTAGAAATGAGTAAACGGGTCAAAAGTTACAATTAGGGCACAATTAGGGTTTTCTAGTTTTATTTCTTGTACATTGTTGTTAATATGGTGAAATGATGATGGAAAGTGATTTAGAATGTTGTAATTAATGTTATTACAACTTATTTAAGTATTGGTTTGGGTTTACAATGGATAAAAACGAAGAAACGAGTCATGGTTCAGAAACTAGCTCAGTTTTAGGGTTTTGAATTAGGGTTTTGAGTGTAAAAAGATGTATGAAAGTTTATGAATAGAATAATTAGGGTTTACACATTGTATATTGAGTGTAATAGCTTGCACACAAGTGATGGTGAAGAAATTAGAATGAAAACGGAGGTAAAACGGCTATTTTGGAGATCATGCTTAATGACTTGTATATTGAGCTTTTAGAGACTTGTACTTTGACTTGAAGAGATTTTATATTTCAAATGAGATGTTATATTGCTTGTACATATGCTTTAGTAGCTTGTGCATTCACTTTAGATGTTAATCTTCCATGAAATTAGGGTTTAAAGGCATACGATAACGGTTTAAAGCCTGTTTTGATATAATGTTGCAAATGGTACCTTATAGGAATAATGTACTTTGTAATAATGATATTATGATATTGAATCATGTCATCTTAGATGTTAATCCATCATTGAATTAGGTTAAGAGTGGCATCCGAAACGTTTAACCGCCCGTTTAAGTGGATAAAACGTTGTCGAATAGTACATTATAGGGAATTAAGGTACTTTGTAATAAAGATATTTGATATTACTTGATATATTATAATTGATTGCTTAAACATAAAAGAAGATAGGATTTTCCATAGAAAAGTATTGCCTGACCCGGTTACCTTAGTAAGCAAGAAATGGTTGCACAATTGAGCTATTGGAAAAGTAGATAATGTAATGAAGATAATGCTGAAAAATTTCCCTAAAAATTGTGAGTTCTATATGATACTTGATGAGATTGTACATCATCAAACTAATAGGATGATATTCACATTATGAAAATTGTGCGTTTGTTATAGTAGCTAATTATACACTAAAAGTAGATAACTTTTACTATCAGGTCGATAATCTTTACTACTACTAGCAACACTAATACTTAGACTATATTTTTAGTCTTCAACACTGCGCATCATAACTTCAATAAACATCAGTAACGTTTATGCAATCAGTACTAAAATTAAACTAACAGTAGTAACTAGCAGTGTAACATTATAGATACACAGTACTAACCACTTAGCATAATTTCCATTATGTACCTGAGCGCATTAACTTCTAATAATCCTGAAGACTTTAGTCCCAACATAGACCAAGTGAAACAAATTTAAATGAATAATTTATTAATTTTATAAGGTTGACAAAGATTGAATTATATAAAAGTAGTTTAATATAATTTTACAAAGAAACAATAAAAGTATCTGATTCATCAGTACTAATAGATATCATAAAATAATATTTATGTGATATAATCATACTTAATAGTAAACCGAGTACATAAAGGAACGTATAAAACAGAGTTAAAACAAGTGAGAAATATGACATTCTATGCATCTATTTCCTGACAAGAACAGTGATGTGATTCGTTTCTACTAAAACTATACCAATACGATGTGGGTATCACCTAATAAATTTTTATACCTGTTTTTAACTTATAAATAATATTATTAAACAAGATGATTATTGATCAGTTTATTAATAATAAACATTATAAAATAATAAAACATTAAGTCAAGTATTTTGAACAAATAATCAAATATGTTGTGTGTCAAGAAAACAATTTTAATACAAATACTATTACATGGAGAATTAATATTTAACAAAGATAACAAATTAATATTGGTATTTGTGAAATAAAATTAAAACAAACATGGTTTAAGTGGTGATAAAGACATATCTAGATATTATATGTTGTGTTATTAGTCCAAAGTACATTGTACGTCATACGACCTATAGGTTAGTTACGTGTTGCATTCTGCGTCGCTATAACGTGACGATTTTCATATTTGAATCTAGAGCTAGCGTACGTGCGTCAAAAATTTTCACTGAGGTTAGTTCTCGAGCTGCGCCGCCCTTTTATAGCGCTGTATAGTTCAGGGCGGAGAGGGGTGGGGGTAATTTACAACTTGTGGGGGTGTGAAACTGCATTTTTTAACGATGGACTCAAGTACACTTGTTATCGTATAATTTTGCCAGCGAGTGAGAAGCGCATAGTATTGAATTCACAAAAAGTCGAATCTAAGTTTTTATAAACAAATTTTAAATATTAAATTAAAAAGCGGTAAACTATTCAACCCCCCTTCTAGTTTTCCACATGGGCAAAATGGAACGGCCACACATTCACATATTTATGTGGCTAAAGGTACCAAAATAGACAACATTTACTAATTAGCCACACATGAATTTTTGATCGTGTGACCATTAGAACTGTATTGCCACACATTCGAACATTTATGTGGCTAAAGGTAACTGGTAATTTTTTTTGATTATTTAGCCACATATGAATTTGGAACGCGTGACAAATACAAGTAAGCTTGAAGCATTAGTCACGATATACATATAAATAGTGACAAATATATGTCACACACTTGAACATTGTGACCAAATGACATATATGGTCACATGAAGTAATTTTTTATGTGTCTAAATCATACAGTCAAGTTTTGTCACACATGATTTAAGGGTGACTGCTATCTTTTGCTAATTATTTAGCCACATATGAATTTGGAACGCGTGACAAATGAAAAGAAAGGTTGAAGCATTAGTCACGATATACATATAAATAGTGACAAATATATGTCACACATTTGAACACTGTGACCAAATGCCATATATGGTCACACTAAACTTTTTATCACACATTATTTAAGTGTCGCCAAAATCCAGTACATATGGTCACGTAACTTAATATGTGTGTTTAAAGTTTAGTTTGTGTTAGCTTGCCAAAAGCTAATGTGTATAGTCACATTTACTTCTAGCACGATCATGTGACTATATGCCTTTACTATAGCCACACCATATCACAAATGTGTGACTAAATTATGTTTATGGCCACATTTAAGGTGATTATATGTGACCAATAAAGTTTAAAATTTTTATTTTAAAATATATTTGTGAATTTTTTAAAATAAAAAATATTAAGATATTTTCACCAAAAGTTATCTTCTCTACATGTTTTGACACTAGTCCCGCTTTAATTTTCCACAAAATCAAAACCTCCCTCCAACACATTCTTCAGAGATCTAAAAACATTTCATTCATTTTCACCCTAGTCCCGCCTTAAGTTTTCCCCAAAATCAAAATCACTGTTTTAGATCCCTCCCATCTTTTTGTTCCCTCCAACCCATTCACTTTATTCAGTCTCACTTACCCTTTTCTCCCAAAATCAAAATCACATCCATCACCAAAGTACAAACCATCTTCTGGTGTAGCTGCTCATCTTTGCCACCCACTGCACAAGTCGTCGAACGTATCCTTATGAACCAAAGCCAAAGCCAACGCCATCACCATCATTGCTTTAAATTTCAAGGCTATTAATATATTAATCAGGTACTATATTATGTTATATGCTCAATTTGGAAACCAATTTAAGGTGTTCATGGGTAAAATTTTTATATTGTTTTAACAAAATCTTTTTCTGGAATCTACCTTTTTTGTTTGCTGTCGAGATGTCGGTGAAACACTGTACTCGTCAACTTCCACAATTTCATAAGTACATTTATTATATCCGATGTTTTGTCGTAGTGTAGACCAAGTGTTTGACAAAATGTCCGACTTAGTTTTGTGCACTTATTGTTAAAAATGTTGTGAATTGTATGTGTATGGTCTAAACAAAGTGTTAAATATTTGTAGTACTTTAAGATACTTTAAAGTTACCATGAATGAATATGATACTAAAAGAGGGGTTTGTGCTCATCTGATAGGTTGCAGGTGGTGATGGAACAGTTGGTTAGGTCCTTGGATGCCTTAGAGAGCTTCACAAACAAGGACGGAGCCCCATTCCACCAACTGCAATTATACCTCTTGGTACAGGGAACGAATTGTCAAGAAGTTTTGGATGGGTAATTTTGTCATCTACTCCTGCATTCAGTTGTTAATTTGCTATATAGGTGGCAAGATTTGCAAGTTGAAACGGGTCATTTTTTTAGTAGGTGTCAAAATAAGCGTTGCCCCTTATAGCTAAGCTTTTTTTATTTTACCTGTTTGAAATAATACACAACCCAAATCAAGCCATTCATAAGTTAACGGGTCAAAATTGCCACCTTTTAAGTTTTATATGATCTTGTTCAAGTTCATGAGGTGTGTTTGAACTTATTATCTGCAGGGTGGTTCGTTTCCTCTTATATGGAGATCAGCCATAAAAAGAACTCTTGACAAAGCCACATATAGTCCAACTAGTCGCCTTGATAGGTGAATCATGCTTTTGTTTCAATATTCGTTATTTATGCATATTTTTCCTTATTTTGATGGTGTTGCTTTTGTTTTTGAATCTAATACTATTCATGTTGTGACATTTATTTGTAGTTGGAAGCTTTCGATATCAATGCCATCTGGGGTAGATTTGGATACCCCCTATTCACTGAAGTAAACAGACGAGGTTGTCATTAACCAGGTCGGAAAGATGTTACTTTAATAGTTTTTGTATCAACTTATACGTATTTTTCTCGTGACTAGGCTATCATTAAACCACAATATGTTGACCATATTCCAAAAGCAGTTCAAGGGAATGTTGGGCAAGTACTTTAACAAAAAAATGAGAGAGATGCGAAGGCGGAGCTGTGTGCTGATATTGAGCTGAATCAGGTTATAGATCGTAATGTTGGTGACTTATCTGGTGGAGAGCTTTAGAGGTTTGCCATTGCTGTCGTTGCCATACAAATGGCAGAAATATATATGTTTGACGAACCTTCAAGTTATCTTGATGTGAAACAAAGGCTTAAAGCTGCCCAAGTTAACCGATCCCTACTTAGACCTAACAGGTTATGCTCCCATTCTCACTTGGTTTATGAATTGTGATGTTAAGATCTAAAATACTAACAGAATAATCCATGACATTTCAATTTCAGCTATGTGATTGTTGTTGAGCATGATTTAAGTGTGCTTGATTACCTATCAGACTTCATTTGCTGCCTGTATGGGAAACCTGGTGCATATGGTGTTGTGACTCTACCCTTCTCTGTCAGAGAAGGAATAAATATATTTTTAGACGGTTTTGTGCCCACCGAAAACCTTCGTTTCCGTGAAATAGCACTCACTTTTAGGGTAATGTTTTCACTAGTCTTTACCGCCATAACTGTGATTTCACCAGAACTAAATTTTGTGTATCTTTTTTGCCCTATGGGTAAATAGGTTTCTGAGACAACACAGGAGAGTGCTGAGGAAATTGAAACATATGCACAGTATAGGTACCCAACTATGTCTAAAACGCAGGGTGGTTTTAAACTCAAGGCGGTTGAGGGTGAATTCACAGACTCGCAGATTATAGTAATGCTTGGTGAAAATGGAACTGGGAAGACAACGTTTATTCGAATGCTGGTAAGACATTACTTTTTATAAAAAAAACTGTTTGTTGTTTTTGAGGTGGCACAATGGTCGTGACGTGTAAACTAATTTAGATTTTTTTTGCATTTAAATTACGCCTATTGTGCGACATTCAACCTGTTTGCTTTCAAGTGATTCTTTTTGAATTTGACATGACAAGAAAAGCTTTTTGTATCTAGTATGTTATATGTTAAATGTGACCACAAAATGTTCGAAGTACACTTAGGTGGCTATTAACCAATTTGACCATTTTCTTTTAAAACATGTTTACTATATCATCCGTTCGACTTGGGATCCTTTTCTCCAAAGAAAGTATTTAAGTTGGCGTGTCACAATAATATCTTTTCAAAGTTTCCTGAATAGAATTGTTTAGGAGGTTTTATGCTTAACAGAACATCAACTGAGTTGACCCATGTATAGTAAATGGGTCAAATTGCCACCTCTAATTTTTATCATGTGTATCTTGGGTGTCTAAGTCTGTATACATCAAATCTGTAGGCTGGTTTACTAAAGCCTGATACTGTGGAAGGCTCTGAGGTGGAGATACCTGAGTTTCACGTCTCTTACAAGCCCTAAAAGATCAGTCCTAAATTCCCTCATTCAGTTAGGCATTTGCTACATTCAAAGATCCGTGATTCATATATGCATCCTCAGTTTGTTTCGGATGTCATGAAGCCTCTTCAAATCGAGCAGCTAATGGATCAAGAGGTGGTGAATCTTTCTGGTGGTGAATTGCAAAGAGTTGCATTGACCCTGTGCCTTGGAAAGGCAAGAAATTTTCTCATCTGCTTAATTTTTTATTTATTTTTAGTTTATTTAGCAGAACAGCTGTTTTGAGTTGCTCATTGTTACCGAATATTATCATTATGATTTTAGCGCTTAGTTGATAATTCATATGATCTCATTTTGTTTTTTTTTTGTCGTTTTGATTTCAGCCCGCTGATATTTACCTGATAGATGAACCAAGCGCATACCTCGATTCTGAGCAGCGTATTGTCGCTTCAAAAGTTATCAAAAGATTTATACTACATGCTAAGAAGACTGCTTTTGTTGTAGAACATGACTTTATAATGGCAACTTATTTAGCAGACAGGGTGATTGTTTATGAAGGGCAGCCGTCTGTTAATTGTGTTGCTAATGCCCCTCAGTCGTTATTGACCGAAATGAATCTCTCTTTATCTGTAAGTGCATGCTATATCGCTATCAATTCAACTTTTTTTCTTGGGTGCTAAATTTTTATCTGTCCAAAAGAAAACTTTACTCGTTCAACCATGTTTCTTTTAGGGGTATTAATGAATTGCTTAGAACCAACAAAACCAGATTGAAAATTAAGTCTTTTGGTTTAGCCAGGTCGATTATCTTAACTAATTACTCCCGAAAAAGTTGTCATATTTGATATTTTATAAAATATGTACCATCAATCTTCAGTAAATGTAGAAAATTCATTTGTTTGAAAATAAAGTACCTCCCTCTCCTCCCCGCCCCCCTCATCTTTTGGTCATTTTTTGTGGCACTAGGTATTGATGTGTCGTATATATCTTTGAAAGAAAATTTAAATGGTGAATCTATCATAAGTGATTGGGGTTTTTTATTGCTTCAAAGTTCCTTGATTGGGTAAGAAAATTTGTAACATGTATTATGCATAATGGGCTCTAATATGTGATATTGATGGAAATAAGAAAACTAGCTGCTTTTTTTATGTATATGTAGGATACTGGTACATTTCTCTCTTTTGTAGTAAGTACTTTATCGTGACTAATGGTTAATGTATAGGTTGTTTATTTTTTGGGTCGTATCTAGTTGTTGCAAATGGTCTGATTGGTGCGGATGTTTTGGTATTATTGTGTTTTGGTCTCATTGTTGTCCGTCGGTTGGGTAGTATATAGTTGTTTTGGTCTCATTGTTTTATTGGGTCGTATATAGTTTTTTTTTTGTGATACACATTTCTTATATTACTGTATCTTTTTAAATGTTTGTTTGTTACTTTTGATTACATAATCGTTTATGTAAAAAATAAAACTAACAATCATTAATAACAAAATCAAAACTTGTTTTCAATTCTCTCTTTGTTCTTGCTGCCAAACATAAGAAATCCATTCTTATCATTTAAATCATAAAAAATTTCTCTACCAATTTCATTTCTCTAAATTTTATTCAGCTATTGTCACTGTTTTATACATTAAATACAGAATACATAATGAGCTAGAATTTACGACAAAGCAGCTAATATTTGTTGATTTAAGTATTAGTGATACAATACGGTCTTGTATAGTATTGGGCAATCATTGAGCTGCTATGAAAGTTAAAATGGAATTTAAGGTCAAAGACAAAAACTATTTTAGAATTTCGTAAAATGTTTGAATTTATTTAACCCTGTTTAAAACACTTTCAAGCACATAGTTTTTTTCGGTCGTTTTTTCTAGGTTGCAGTTGTGACTCACAGGAAATTGCAGTTTTTTTCGGTCGTTTTACTGTAATGCATGCTTCACAACGAAGCTAATCGATTTTCCCTATTTAGATTTTGACATCTTGAATATAACGTTTATGTCAAGAGAATGGCTTTTTGCTACTTAAAAAGTCATGTTAAGACTTTTAACGATTTTATATATGATTTAATTGGAATCTTGTTGGATTGGTGTTGAACTATATTGCTTGATATATTGTGGAGTTGTAGTTGAGATATAGGAAATGTCCGTTGCGAATCAGAATGACACATATATTGCTTAATTTCATTATGCCCTATGGTTGTTTGAAGGTGTTTCGAGAGAAAAGGGTTGTTTGTTGCCTGTTATCAAAAAAATTTAAACTTTGAAATCTTTAAGCCACCTGGTTATAGACTGCATTGTCTTTTTGCTTGAACTCAACCTTCTGCTGGTTTTGTTTGTTCAGCAAAGCCTTGGAGAAAGCGAGCAAGAGCCAAGCTGTTATAGATGCAATTGGGGAGCCGATTGCTTGTTGTGGTCTTGGTATAATGCTTCATTGCAGTGTCTCAACAAAAAAGGCACTCCGTGTCTTGCATTTTTCCTGTTTCTGGTCCTCAAGGCTCTGGAATCTTTCAGTTAAGGGCTGTTCGCAATGCAGTTACAAATCTAACACCATGCTCAACCATAATCATCAATGATATCCGCTTCCCTTCGTAGCTTTTTTTGAGTTGCCCAGACGTTCTTTGTAGAAAAAAACCGCAATGACAAGAAGCATGATTTTAATAATATCAAGTAAGAAACTCCTACATATTACAACTTATGTAAGTGCACCACACAAACACATTTGTTTTATTCATATATATAGAATATTAGTGTCGTGGCATTGTTTTTTAGTCAAAATTAGTAACCAGTGACAACTAAGTTTGCACGGGTCATTCTGATTTTATATTCACGATTTGTTAAAATGCTATATGAGCTACAATACAATATAACAAAATGTTGCAATAATTTTCTGTTTGAGATATTACAATCAGAGTTTACACTTATTAGTTTAAGATACTCATTTGATCAGACATTGCTGAGAACAGCGGAGAAAGGAGCAAGGGAGAAATGCTTTAAATAAATGAGGGCGCTTCGCCTGAAGCTTACGATCAATTATGTGCAACCATTCAAGCTGAAATGGCGAAAGAGGAGGCAGCATCGCAAGCTGAAGAAACACAAGCTGCGGAAACACAATCTTAATTCACTTCCCTTTTAGCTCTACCATCGAGATTATATGACGGCTATAAGTCCATGATTTCGATAGAAAAGCATCAACAATATACTACATGAGACATCCAACTCTTGGTGCAAGGACTCAAGGGAATCGAACAGCTTAAAGGGTATTTCTCACTTTCTAAATATTAATGCATATCAAAATGAAACTGAAACTATTTTAAGTACCTTTTTGCACAGAAAGGGTATAACTTTTTAGTTATGAATATTATATATTGTCATAAATACATGCGTGCACATATCTATATGCTAAAGAGTGAAATGGGTTTTAGTCAAAAGATTTATCCAATAACAACACGAGTTAACATGCCAACCAGGTTAGAGTAATATAATTAATAATTTGGGTGCATAAATCTTCTTGATCATTTACTAAAAGAAAATTAAAGCTACTGTATAATAAACTGTGATCCTTGTGGGTTTGTTTTTTTACCACACTAACCATTTTTCATTTTTCAGGAAAAAGAAATCATAGAAAAGAAAACTGATTATTGGGAAGGTCCTATTTAAAGTACTAATTTTTGATTTACAGAAGATGAACCTGATGAGACCATATAAGCGGTACGAAAGTTTGCAAAGACCAGGTCGCCTGATTGGGGTGGATGTCAGTAGCAGATGGCTTGGTTTGGCGGTCTCTGATCTGCATTACTAGTTTGCTGTAGGAGATGTAAGCAAATTTTTGTGCCAAGACCTTAGCCAACATTGCAAGCAGACAAGGTAATTTGAAATTATCTTGGGGATCCCATTAAGACAATATGACAATGGTTTTTTCTAGATGCCAAGGTTTGCGTACCAGAAGTTCATTCACGGAAACATAACAAGTCTAGGAATGGAAGCGACATACCTTTATTGTGTGAGATACGGGTATATCGCGGAATAGGTTTCTTTTTGATACGGGTAGCGACAGCATTTATGCTTATTTAATGGGCTCATGTTCATTCAAAGTATCATGAAGATATACAACTTAGGAAACTATGTTTGAAGGTGCACACAAGAATTTCTACATTGTATATTTTATCGATGGTATGTTCATTCATGTTGGCACTTAGGTTGGTTTCAACTCGTTATTCTCAGGTACTTTGATTGCAAGAAATATTGATGCATCAACACATGTATGTTGTAAATCTGCTTTAAGGAACGAGTTGGAGGATTGGATATTAGCTTTGTGACGCGTTTCTAAAAAGCCAATTGGAACAACAAGTTGCTTTCACGGTTGCAAGAGATAGAGATACACAAGAATTTCGCCACCAAACCCAGTTATATGAATAACTGGTACTTTTTTGTTGCTAGATTTTAGATATCATCCTTTTAGACATTTTGTTATCTTTACATGTAATTGATATTGAAATATATGGGAATTATTAGTTTCTTTTTATATATTGTGTTTATCTTTTTATAATTGTAGTGAAAAAACATGCTTTGTGTGACTAAATATTACAAAAGGCCACACAAACATAAAATTTATGTGACCATTGGATGATCAATAGTCACACAAAATACACATTTAATTTAAACATGATATGGTCACACTTATTCGCATTTTTTGCCACTTTTTGCTTAATTGTATGTGACTAAATACCCAAAATAAACATGCTTTATGTGACTAAATATTACAAAAGGCCACACAAACATAAAATTCATGTGACCATTGGATAAATAATAGTTACACAAAATACACATTTACTTCACTTTAAACACCATATGGTAACACCTATTAACACTTTTGGCCATTTTATACTTAAATGTATGTGACTAAATACAAAAAAAAATATGTTTTGCGTGACTAAATATTACAAACGGCCATACAAACATAAAATCCATATGACCATTGGATGATCAATAGTCACACAAAATACATATTTCTTCACTTTTAAACAGGGCTATGGTCACGCTTATTAACACTTTTGAACTTTATGCTTAATTGTATGTGACTAAAATACAAAATAAAACATGTTTCGATGTGACTATATATTCCAAAAGGGCCACACAAAACATAAAACTCATGTGGCCATTGATGTTCAATAGGTACACAAAATTACTTTTCTTCACTTTAATTGCATTTGATCACATCTTTTAACACTTTTAGCCACTTTATACTAATTGTATGTGACTAAATACCAAAAATATTTTTTTTCGCTATATGTGACTAAATATTTAATGGCACACAAACATAAAAATTCTGTAGACATTGGTTATGATAATAGTAATAAAATTTTATTTCTTCACTTTAAAACAACATATGATCACACTTATTAACACTTTTGGCCACTTTATGCTTAATTGTATGTGACCTAAAACCCCAAAAATATCTTGTTTTGTGTGGACTAATTTACATATTGGCAACACAAACATAAATTCATGTGGCCATTAGATGATCATTAGTCACACAAAATAACATTCTTCACTCTTAAAATATATGGTCACACTTATTACATTTTGATACTTTATCGCTTAATTGTATGTGACTAATTACCAATAAAAATATGTTTTGCGTGACTAAATATTACAAAAGTCAACCAAACATAATAAATTCATGTGGATCATTGTATGATCAATAGTCAACATTAAATTCAAATTTCTTCACTTTAAACAATATATGGTCACACTTATTAACGTCGGGGCCTCTATTGATATTTTGCGAAGTTTAATTTGAATTAATCTGTTATGCATATTTTGTAAATTATTTTATTATGGTTTGATCTGTAATATTGTGGTAAATATGTGGGTAATATTTGTTGATACTTTTGGCCACTTTATGCTTAATTGTATGTGACTAAATACCTAAAAACATGCTTTGTGTGACTAAATATTACAAAAGGCCACACAAACATAAAATTCATGTGGCCATTGGATGATCAATAGTCACACAAAATACATATTTTTTCACTTTAAACAACATATGGTCACACTTATTAACACTTTTGGTCACTTTATGCTTAATTGTATGTGACTAAATACCCAAAAAAACATGCTTTGTGTGACTAAATATTACAAAAGGCCACACAAACATAAAATTCATGTGGCTATTGGATGAACAATAGTCACACAAAATACACTTTTACTTCACTTTAAACACCATGTGGTCACACTTATTAACACTTTTGGTCACTTTATGCTTAATTGTATGTGACTAAATATAAAAAAACATGCTTTGTGTGACTATACAGTGTTTACGGTCACTAATACTGATTAATCCAACTAAATTTGTACCTAATTAGTCACACATGTTAAGGTTTTGGTCACTGTTTTTAATGGATACGGCCACTAACTCAAAAATGTGATCGTAGGTACCCTACGGTCACGCGACCTTTAGTCACACACACTCGAAGATCGTCACACTTTTTTGGTGTAGCCAAATCCACTTTGTGTTCTAGTGAGCCTAAAGTCTAAAGATCACTACATATTCCACAAGATAAAGATAAAAACTACGAGCAAGACTGAAGACATTCACAGAATGCTAGGATTATAATCATTGTAAATTGGAGTGACCTCCCTTAGGGGGGGATTGTTAGAAATACGGAAAAGTCTTGGTCACTTCCAATATAGTAAGTCATAACTCGTAGTAAACGTTTCATTAAGTTAAGAAAGGAAACGGGCCGACCCATGTACTATCCATGGAGTCCAACGCCCCACTCAATATGTAAGAAGTATAAATACCCTCTTCACACATGGAGAGGGTGTTGGTTTTTCTCATAATCTAATATTACATTGTTTCTCTCTCTAGAAAAGCATTCCATCTCTTTCTTTTTCTAGAATCCTAGCCAAATACTTCATTGTTGTGTGTTATTGATATTCTACATGAGGTAACTTGGATTGATAAAATGGGTTGATGAAGGGTTAAGATGAGAGTGTGTGTGAGTGTGTGTAATTTGAATATTGTGAGGAAGAAAGTGAATAGTGAATATTTGGTAGAGAATGTTTTGATAGGATATGGAAGATCGTTGGTTAGGAATGAAGGAGACATGAGGTACAACAAGTATAAAGAAAGTACATTGTGTAAGGGAATATGAGTTGGCATTGTTGAGGATAAGATTTGGTATTATTTGGGGAAGGTTTATATAAAGAAGGTGTTATAGGCTTGAAGAAGGTTTAAGAAGATTAGTATGAAGGTGATAATGTTTAGGAAGAAATCAAAGGATTATTTGGGTTAATAATCACATTTCCAATAAGATAGGAAAGAATGGATTAATGTGATTATGGGAAGGTTTAAGAAAGGAAGTGTTTAGAGTATGTAAAGAATGAAATCATTTGTTGGGTAAGAAGGGTGAACAAATTATTAGGAAGGATGGGTTATAGGATTGTATAGAGGAAGTGTTTAATCACTTGTTGGGAGGGGGATTAACAAGTGATTAGAGGCAATGCGTTTTAAGAGGAATGGTGTAGAAGTGATGTAGAAAGAAGTGTGGGAGTTTGTAATTCATCTTGTACTTATGAAGAATACATGTGAGTTTGTAAAACAATTATAGGTAAGGAAGGTGAGAAATTAAAAGTAAGATTAACTTCCAAATACCACAAACTCAATTAGTCATTTAGACTTTAATCCATTATAATCAACAATGGATTTGATCAATAATCATCTTGATGCAAACAAGCTAAGTGCTTTGCATCTTAAGTAAAGCATATCCTGTAACGAGAAATGATGCGTTTACGCAAAGTGACCTTTGACTTAGTTTGACCAATAAGGGAGTCAAACCCGTAAAATGATTAGGATCAATTGTAAATCCGAGTAACAATGGATTTGATCATTAATCATTTTGATGCAAACAAGATAAGTGCTTTGCATCATAAGTAAAGCATATTCCATGACAGGAAATGATGCATTTACGCAAAGTGACCTTTGACTTGGTTTGACCAATACAGGAGTAGTGCCCGTTACATGATTAAGATCATCGTAAATCCGGATTAAAGTTAAATGAATAATTTTGCTTGTTGGTTTGTTGGAAACATGATCATACTTGGTTTAGAAAGAAGTTTCGGCCTTGGCTAGAGGCGTTTGATAAAGATTTGAGTTGGCGTTTTATGAAAAAATGGTAGGATTCGTTTTTGCTCCTCTATAAGTCTAAACCTCATTTGGAGTGTTCCTAAATGCTCAAATATCATGTACATACCTTTATTGAAGTTTCCACATATGTCGGGTAAGAGGAAAGCCGACAATTATAAAATTCGTAAAATGCGCTGACGCGTGCTCAGTGTGCCAGACGTAAAAGTCTGGCTTTATAGATTTTGGCTATCGCTTGTGATTTTACGTTTTGCGAATGCTTATTTGTCATCGTTAAAACATAAGGAGATCATAGTCAATGTTGCACCAACAGAAATCTTAAGTCGGACTAAATGATTCATTATGTACATCATATTGTGTAGATGAATACTTGTATCATGCATGAATGCAGGATGATTTGACAACATTGGTATTTAATCAAAAGTTATTAGATAATCATTGAATTGAATATTTTAGTGGAATATGTTTAAATTTGGGAATTCATTCCTAGATTATGGATTTGTCCATTGTAATAAAAAATCTAAGGATATATATTGAAACAATTTTTTGTGCAATTAGAATAAACCAATGAACTTGGAGTTCATGAAGTGCCAAACATTATTAATATAGTATTCATTGTTTACGGATTTTAGATTAAAGCATGGTGTTGTTTGTATACACCGATGCTAGTTTAATTGAGATGACACTCAATACTACTCATGGTAGGATTTCATCTTTGATGATGACCATGTGGACTAGTTGTGCTCAACTGAGAGCATAGTTTCATTATACATTAAAGAATAAGAATGCTTTACACTTTCGAAAGCTGTAAAAGATGATTGTTTCCAACAGCTGATGTTACATACCTTATGGGATATAGTGTGTCAACATCAAGATATTTGTATGTACACGAACAAACAATCATCGTAGATATTCAAGAACTTCACTAATTGAATTCTTGAAATAAGTATTCTTAAAATTCCGAAATATCAAAGCTAGTTGGAATTAATGAAATCTATGCCTTGTCAGAAAGTACGATCGTCGTATCTTGAGGCATGATTCGTCAACTGGAATTATCATGCATTTGATCTATTTAGTATTTGGATAAGGGATGTTAAGACAATTTTATTAATGATAATGATACTTGGTATGTTGTTATATTTAATATAAATTGTGTCCTATATTTGCATGTTTAATCCATGAATAATGTTATTATTATAAATTAGTCCATTGTCAATCAACAATATGAGAATATTGTTGAACTAAGACAAATCTGAGGAATTGATGATATTTTTGGATATTAAAGGATGTGTCCGCCAAACGCACATGATAATCATAAGATGCATATCGGACTTCCCCAACTGACAAGATTATCACTTTATGGATCGACGTCATTAAGTGAATCTCGTAAGTGGTTTTAATTTACTAAATTCTTAGACTTGAGATGCAAGTAGGTCTTGCATGTGTGGATAATCCTTCTTGATATAGTTTAAGTTGTCCTGAATAAGGTAGCTAATAAGGACTAATTTCAGAAGTGACTGTGAAGCATATGACTTGACAATTGTAGTCAATAAAGAATTTGTTCCTTCAATAGTTGAAGAATGATGTCACTGGGCCCCTCATAGGATTAATCAGATGTATGTGTGGCCGCACCCAAAATCTCATGTAGAAGTGTCTCAATGGATTTTGGTAATCTAGATTAATTACATATACGAGAAACAAAATTATTAAATAATGGAATGACTTAGATTCATATCCATTTTTAACAGTGTATCAGAAACAAAGGAATTGTAAATACTTAAATCATTTCACTGTGACTTTATGAAAGTACACTCAGGTATTCCTGGGAGCATTGACGTATTGCTAGACGCTTACCAATGTTATTATATTATTTGAGACATGTCTAAGTGAGAGCTGTTGGGATATGTACATATATCAAATAATATATGTCTAGGAAATAATATACACAGATGATACGTTTATTAATGAAATTAATATATTTATCGTATATAAATTATATTAATATGTTTCCCGAAATAATTAAACGGTCTTTAATTATAACGTTACACGTTATAACTAATTAATAGCTATTAACAAGTGAGGGACTTGTTAGTACGAAAACCAAACTCGTGGGGTGTTGGTTGTGACCGGTCGAACAAAAAAAGAAGGAGGGGTTCGAATGTCGTTTCTAGCAAACAAGGGGAGGTGTTTGAGCATGACTTGAAGAACAAGTTCGATATAAGAGGCTGAGGCGAGATGGATTATACTCATAGCTGATCCAGTTCGCAATTCATGACTATGTGTTATCTTCAAGAGAGTCACGTGTATGCGTATAACACGCCTCAGGACCTATTGTTGGTCGAAATGTAATAACGTCTGTCCAAGGGAACGCGGAGGCCGGCGTGAGGGGGGTCTTCGACATACTCTCCTCAAACTAAACCCCCATCGGTGTCGAATCTTAAAATGATTAATGATTACCTCCAGGTCTGTACTATCCTACCACGCCCTCACCACATCATGGCGCCCCCTCCCCCCCCCCCACCCCGTGGACTCCTATTTCATGCCTCTTATTCGTGTTTCATTATGTTTTACGTGATACATTAAATGTTGTAGTCTTTTGTATTTGCAATAATTTTTAATATTGTATGTATAAAACAAAAAATTGTGTTAAGTTGTTAAGTTTGTGTTTGTAAGACAATAATAATAATGTGTCTTAAATAAAACATGATTAATAGTTTGATGAAAATAGATGACCGACAAATAATAGAGTTTGAACAATTAAAATAATAAAAATGTCGTCTCCAACTTTGATGGGTTTGAATAGCAAATGATGTCAGTGAGCGCTAATCAAGTTAATAGCAAATGTCCGTTGCGTGAGCTCCTAATAGTCAACAGAAAATGTAAGTAAAAGTAGGCTGAGATTGATAATACTCCCTCCGTCCCAAAGTTATTCTATTGACTTTTTAAGTCTTTTTCTTCCAACTTTGACCTTAAATATTTTTTTATATAGTACTTGTTGAAAATTATAACAATGAAAATATATTTAAAAACCAATCAATTCATATATATTACATCCAGTATTATATAACACAAACAAAAATATTTAAGAAGAAAAAGACTTAAAAAGTCAATAGGGACAATAATTTTAGGACGGAAGGAGTATATTGGAATTTAAAATATGGTATAAAACATGTCATATGTATATTCTACATACCTCTTAAGCCTTGATCATATTTGTAGACAAAATTTGTAGTAGTTTTCGAGATATTACCATCCTCATCACAAACGACAACCCTTCAAATCTCTTTTGCTTTTGACTCTTGAAACAACAACGTATAGTTGTCCATGTGTAAAAACAGGACGTGACAGGTACAAACCAACTTTTGAAAGTGATTGACCCTGGATCTTGCTAATTTTCATAGCAAATGCAACCGACAGAGGATATTGTTTTCTTGCGATCTTAAGCAATAAATGTTTATTAGATGGAGTAGTTCTCAACCATTAAATGTTAGACAAAATTGGAACTTTTGTTGAGTATCATTTGAATTTTCAAAATGAAAGTATGTAATAAGTTATTAATTCAAGATGAGTTAAGAATACTTATTTCAACAAAATTGGAACTTTTGTTGAGTATCATATAACTTTTCCCCACCTTTGTTCTTCACATAATATAATAATTACACCATAATTAGTTAATTACGTTTTCATTGCTACGTCGCCATTTGTTGCATTAACCAAAATTAACAAACAACAGCAAAAGTTAGATATTTTCATTACAAAACTTTTTATTAAAATAGTTTCTCACTTTTATTCACAGATTAATGAACCTCTTCATTACAAAACTTTTTAAATAAGTTGCTTTAGTATTGGCATTATGGCAACTTTTAAATGCATTGGTTTGACGGGTCTTTCTTAAAAACTTACAATACCCAATTTTTAATAAATACTGCTTTGTGTTTTGTAACTGATGCCTCTTACATATCTTGCTATCCAACCCATATTAGTAATATGTTATACATATGTGATACCTTTGCATATAAACGAAACATAATTAAAGCCTTAAAATAATGATGATACCAAGTATCAAAGATAAAATATTAAGTAGATAATTATGCGATAATAATTATCATATTGATAAACCATAAGATCAGTAAAACATGAAGAAAAAAACAATTCAAACATGATAACCCATATGTTATTCTTGACATACGTCAAACTTAAAAGGCTAAAGAATGAGATTTGTTATGTTTTGATTATGTGTTATAAATTTTGAATTTTGTAACAACTTGCTATTTGAAGATAAGCTAAAGAATGAAGGTCAATATTTTAGCCTTGAAACGCTCCTCTCATGCTCACAATCAAATTTATTACATTCCAAGAATACATAACATTATTATTAGGGGAATAGCGTTATATAATCGGCAATATAATAGCAAAAAACACATATGACCACATTCATCAATATATTCATTTATGATTTGCGTGCTCTTCATTAATAATATCGCATTACGTGTACATATTTTGCCTACATAGATGCAACCAATGTATAACATGCCAAATATCAATAGAGCTATATGCTTTCATTGAACGTACCTAACTAAAGAGATGATATCATACATAATCGCTAAAACTCTTACAAAAGAAATCACAGTGTACTTTTCAATAGCTTCAAGAGCCGAGTTAGATTTGAATTTGGGCATCAAGACATGACATGCTCCTATTATAAGCATGTCTAAAGCCGAAAATAATCCACCCACATGCCCTAATGGAGCAGTGTGCATATACACCTGCATTTACGGATCGAAGACGATATGTGCAAGCGAGACAGAAAACCAAAACAATATTCAAAATAAGTACTGGAACTGACTCCTAGTCCTTTGCTGTCATTCGAGCCTATATTAACACTTAAAGCACCACCTTGACTAGGGTTGTCTGTCGAGAAAATTGTACAATACTGTTCGGACTCACTTGACGTGAATGCAAATTGGCCATGTGTTATCTGAATAAAATGTTGCAACTTTATGTTGATTGATGCGTTATGTTAATTTGAATTCGTATATATTCCTAAAATATCTCTTTGATTTGCCAGGTTTAATGCATTGCAACAAACTTCCTTAATTGTATACGAATTCAAATTTTAAATGGTTGGACTATGTCAAATTTGAATTCCATGCCATATTAATTTTGATTTGCAACATTTATCACAAATGTTGGAGTGGTCTAGTGGTTGATGTGTTTCATTATATCTGAATAGATAGATCCCAAGTTTGAGTCTTGACTGGTTCATTTTTATATAGTATCTATTGTATCTAATTTAATTGGAGATTTTCGTTGGCTATACACATGTCATGTCATCAATGAGTCGTCATTGACGTGGCAATGACGTGGCTATAATGATGTGTCATGGTCTTCTCTATTATCTAGTGTGGAGATGTATCCATGAATACTTTGGTATGCATGCAATACAGGCATGCATGTCATTAACGTATGCAAAAATCAAAGTAACTCATAGTTGACTTTCCTTGCCTTTTATTTGTTTAGTTACGATCGACAGGAAAAGAAAGCTTAGAGGGTGGAGTATCATGGCTAAATACATCTCCTCACTTGGGTCTCACAGCCTGCCACATCAACATCTCACTCCCACTCAAAAATACCCCTTCACTCATAACACACCTCTATCTCCTCACTTTAGCCCCACCACCCACAATTTTATTTTATTTTTCATTTTTCACACAAACATAATTTATTTCATTAAAATTAAAAATACAAAATATAATACGATAATAAAAAAAATAAGAAACATAAAAATACAAAATTACAAATTTATTTTTTATAAAATAAGAAACACACTTTATATACAAAATTATAAATTTAAACTTAAAATTGACAAACAAAAAAAACCATAAGGGCTTAAAATGTAAATATAATTTTTATAAAAAAAACAAAAAAGAAAACCCATCTTCTTCATTGAAAGAACCTGCAACAATTTTAAAACCATCAAACACATTTTTAAAAACCTTTAAAACCTTCCTTTTTAAAATCATCATAAACATAAACACAAATTTTAAATCAAAAGAAAAAGAAGAAAAAAGAAAAAAAAACTCGTTTGTCTTTATTTGACTCGTCTGCATGACAAGATATCAAAAAAATGAAGTGTCGAGGTGTGCTGGTATGGTGGCGAGGGTAGTGGCGAAGGCCACGTAGGATTTGGCTAGATACCTCGCTGCCATACTCCTTCCTCTTATAAGGGTTATTTGTTTTGTTCGATCTAATACAAGAAGCAAGAACAATAGTGTTCGATTGTTTTATTCGTGAAGTAAGTACTAGCATCCCAGCGTATCTCGGTGACGTGTAGTGTGAGCATACCATAGAGGTTATCTACTTTGGTAACTTGTTTAGTTTTCGCGTATTAGATTTATACATACGCGTATATTCAAGAACGGTGTTCTTTTATTGTTAAAAGGTACACGCTTATTGATCCTTTGTTAATTACTTATTTTATACGTGATTTATTTATTCTGTTGCCTACTCGTGTTAGTTAAAAGTTAATAAGATCATAAAATACAACAAAAAGAACAAAACCTTATTATTATTGGTTATCGCTATATATGTTGATTTATGGAGTCTATCTTTTAGGCTGCCCACTACGGGCCGGACGACCGACTCGGACGCCGTCGGTCGCCGTCGGTCGTCCCCGTAGTGGGTAGTCGGTCGCGACCGACACACCGGAGACCGAATGAAAAATTTGTCGTGCAGACGACAATTCTCGACCTATACAAATGGTTTTCAACTTTTAAAATTAAAAAAAAACTTTTTATCTTTTATATTTTAAACATTTTAATACTATAAATACCCACTTATTTTACCATTTTATACACATTTATATACACTTTCATTCACTTTTTTAAATGGCTTGTTCGCTTCCACATACCGACTCTGAAGTTGAAGCTTTGGTTCAAAAACTAATTGACGAAGATAAGGGTCGTCAGAACGCGATTCTAGATTTAGCCTAGCAATTTAAAAATTCATGCACAGCTAAAGACGATCTTAGAAATGCTTACGAGAAATGTAATGACATTTCACAAGAGAGCCGTGCTTTGATCGACAGTTTCTTAAAAGAAGGTTCTGATAAAGATTACGAGCTGAATCTTTCTATGTATGGAAAGGCGGCAAAACTAGAAAAAACAAATGGATGCTAAGTTAGCTTGGCTACTGGAAAAATACTACTACCGCTCACAAGAAAGTGTAGGTTGTTCGTCATCACATGCTGATTTATATCTTATTGAGAAAGAGCTACATCAACTACATCTAGATGAAGAAGCCTTAAGAGAAACACTAGAAGAACAAGCAATGGATGAAAAAGCACGAGAGAAGAAGATTAGGCAAAAACAAGCTGATGATGATGAATTCTTTATGGAATTTGGGGTGGTGAGATATGATTCAGAATACGAGTCATCAGATTAATAAACTAGGAACTATTTTAATGTAATGTTTTAAATGTTGTTTTAATTTAATGTTTTAAATAAAGTATTGTTATTTTAAATTCCGTTATTATATTTTCAAATTTTGAATTCCAACGGCTAGTTTTTCGTTATAAATACCCTCACCATCTCCTCATTATATCACACAACTTCTTATCCAACTCTCTCAAATGGCTTCCAATTTCAATAACGAAAATGAACCATGGGAATTCAGTCTAGATATAGATGATTCCGATCTCCATTTAACACCCGTTGTGCGTTCCTCTAGTAGCACACATGTTGAACCATCTCCTTACACCCCAAATCCAGTTACGATAATACCCGGTCCTGCGGGTATTGTTCAGCTCTCTAGTAGCACACGTGTTGAACCATCTCCCTCAACCCTAAATCCAGTTAGGATAATACCCGGTCCTGCAGGTCTTGTTCAGCAAGCAAGGCTGCTTAAAGAAAAGGTTTTTATTCTAGATCCGGATGGGGCTTTAATGTCTACACAACAATATATGGACAAAGTTGTTGAGGATGTTGGTGAGGATGATGACTTTAAGAGTCCAGCGTGGGTTAGCGCCACTAACTATGCGAATGCATTTTGTGGCACTGTAACTGGATGTTTGGGAGACGTCGACAACTTTCTGAAAAAGGAAAAACTTGAACAAGTTGCAATAGTGAAGTCTTGTTCTCCTAATATGTTTGGCGACCTTAATGTGACTCTCAAAGATCTCTCAGGTATAATACCTGGAACAATACATCGCAAAGTCATTGGTGAGGGTGGTTATAAAAAAGATATTACTGTAGGCGCTGCTATGATACTAGCTAATGTCTCTGTTTTTACTCCTAAACCATCACAACATTACCTTAACATAACAATGCGAAATGTGGTTGAGGTTTTCCGTAAAGATACTGTTCCTGGAAGTGGCAGTGGTTAACCTTAACATTTATGTAATTTTTTTTATTATAACGTAATGTTTTTTTTATTATTTATGTAATGTTTTTATTATTAATGAAATTTTAAATTTGAAGTAAAAAAAATGAAGGTCGCCTCATAGTGGCAAAAGGTCGCCAGTATGTCGTCGGAGAGAGAAATCTGATGTGACGCCAGAAAATGTAGGTCGCGACCACTATCGATAGTGGGCAGCCTTATCTAACGTCTGATCCCAACATATGATCTCCTTGCGATATGATTTATGAAAGAAAAAAAGATGGATATATGACTTATTCCACATATACTTTATTTATGCACAACATAACAAGTTCACAATACGCCGTATTAATTTCCCTTTCACGCACTCCTTTTTAGCTAATAGTACATGTTGCACAAGTCATAGTGTGGTTAGCAGATTCTGCATCTCTAGACGCGGTTTGCACTTGGCTACCAAAGGCTCGGCTTTGGGCATGTTGAGTCCAGGACCTTCAGTCATGTCGACCATCTTTTCACTTAACCTTTCCCAATCAAAGCATTGAATCAGCAATCCCAAAGTCGATCCAACCACACGAATCGCCAGCCCTTCCCCTGGACAACTCCTCCTTCCAGACCCAAATGGCATTAGCTTAAACCCATCTCTCGTGCCCTCTATCCCTTCAAACCTTTCCGGTTTAAACATTTCAGTGTCAGTCCACAACTTAGGGTCATGATGTATCGCCCATTGATTCACAAGCAACATAGTCCCGCGTGGGATGTTATAGCCCCCGACAACACAATCTTCTGATGATTCATGAGGAACTAACAAGGGTCCAGGCGGGCATAGTCGAAATGTCTCGTTTATAATACATTGAAGGTATGGTAGGTTAACCAAGTCCGACTCATCAACAAAACGCTCATTACCAATAACTTTGTCGATTTCGTTTTGAGCTTTTTTTAGAACCTGTGGATTGTTTAATAAAAGAGACAAAGCCCATTCCATTGTTCCAGCTGAAGTATCGATGCCAGCGGATAATAGGACCTAATCACAATAAGCATTCTCTTTAAATCACAAATATTATAATCGTATAGAGAGTCTAATTACATAAAAAGAGTACACTTATATGATTCTTGTAATTTCAATTTGGGACGTTTTAGATTTTGACTTCTATGATTATGAACTAAATGTCCGCGTTTCACCAATTTTAAAGGGCAAAATGGAAGGGTACTTTTAAATATTGCTAAAACCCGAGCATTTTTTTAACAGAAATAACAAGGCCATTTTTTATGTTTTTTTTCCTATATATTGACTTTTACTAATTTTATTTGTCATACTTTATATTTTTATTTCAGCGGTTTTACCCACTTTATTAAAATGACAAGACTGTTTTTTTTATAGTTTTTTGCTCTGTATTTTTTTGTTTTGCTGCTTATAACTTATCAAAGTTTATATTTTTCGTTCAGTTATTTTTTTATATCGCATATAATTAAAACAAAATTATACTATTTTTATTAAAAAGAAAGTGTTACTTTCACTTTCATGGGGATCAATTTTGTCCTCTAATTTTTTTTCTTTAATTATTGCTATGAGAAGTTTTCTGCTCAAGCTAATCTTAAGCGGAGACTTTGACTTTAAGGACTCATATAATAGTCAAAAGAAGTTGCTAAAAATGGACAAGTAAGTTACTCTTCTCCACACAGCAATCTGAGTTAACAAGTGACAAGCAAACACCAATTATATTTGCTTATTAGGGGTGTTTGACTAAGCTTATACGATGAGATTATAAGTTTATTAGGTTATACTCTCCTCGTCATATAATAAGCGTTTAGATTACTGTTTTGAGACAAAAATAAGTGTCAACTTTACATTTCAAACAATAAGAAGAGGTTTTAGTGGGAAAAAAAGAAAATTTTGATTGATAAAGAGTGTAGTTAGTGAGAATTTTTTTAACTTTATACATATTGCAAGTGAACACTTATTAGGATGGAGGGAGTATATGTTAAATAAGCCTAAATAAATGTTTGGCTAAACTTATAAGCGTAGACTTATGTGATTATATAAGAGGTTTTTGATAACCAACGAAACGTGACTTTTTTCGGCTTAACCAATGCTTTGAGCTAGTAATCACACAAATTTTGATTTAAGATTCTCATGGTGGATGGCCCCATGTTGTAGGAGGTTGGAATTAGTTATACGACTCTTTAAAAGTTTTGCACATCCTTACTGTAGGACTTGAAAAACTTTTTTATGTGAGTGGAAGACGTAGTATATGTCGACAATTAGGTTAATATCATTATCATTATAACCCTAAGAAAATATAACAGATTTGAAAAATATGAACTGAAGTTGTTGGGTTCTTGGTCGAATGGTCCCGGACTAAAGGTGACAACTAGTAGTGCGGCTAATTATCACCAAGTACTGAGAAATCTAAGAATTGACAGATCCTGAAAGTATCTTACCAGGACGAAGCTTCGAATCATATCATCCGTGTAGTAATCAGGATCTGATTCTTTTAGCGATAACAACAGTTCTATCATCGTCTTCTTCTTGTTTACCCCTTTCGATTTCCTAAGTTGTTCGATCAATCCTTGGAAGAAAACCTTCCTCCTTTTAGCCAAATCAACTAACTTTTTCTCCAATCCATTCACTCCCAACCAACTCAAAATCGGCAAGTAATCGCCAACATTAGCAGCACCCCCAAACAAAAACATGTCGTCTAGTATCTTCCTAAACCGTTTTCCTTCTTCCTCAATGACCTCTGGAATATCACCTCCAAAATACCTCTTCCCCGATATCATCCTCATCATAACATTCAAGGTCAACTCATACAAAACTGACTTCACATTAACACTAGAAGAACAACTTGTCACCAATTGACGTACAAGAAGTTTGCCTTCATCCACACGTATATCATGAAACTCGTTCAAACGATGAATAGATAAAATCTCAACTGATGCAATCTTACGAAGGTTGCGCCAATTTTCTCCATAAGATGATGAAGCAAGACTAGAGTAGTTATTACCAATAATCTTGCTAAATAGCGTGTGAGGACGGTTAGCAAATATGATGTCGTTCTTAGTGAAACACTCTTCGGATGCAGAAGGAGAGGAGACCAAGAGGACGCGACGAGAGCCAAAGTGGAGGAAGACAATAGGGCCATATTTAGCGGAGATTTTGGCAAGAGTTCGGTAAAGAGGGGGTTTTAGAAGGTAAAGGTGGCCGATGATCGGGATAGACGGGAAGACGGTAGGCGGTAGGTTGGAGGATTTGCGACGAAGGTGAGATGTGACGATATATGAAGCTAGAAGGATTATGAGGGAGATGTATACATAAGGAACCTCCATTAGTCTTCTCGGTATATATGTAAAAATGGTGGATTTTAGTTATATAGTTCTATAATTAGGACCGTAATATATATTATTTGTTGCAATTAATTTTCTATTTGACTAATATTTAAGATATATGTTCATGAAGTCAATACTCATATGCATTACGACTAGTTATTTTAGAAGCTTTTAAACATTTCACGAACGCTCTTCCGCAAGCAAAACACATGCGAGTAACCAAAGCACAGCTTGAAGTTTGTGAATTGAATCAAGGGGGAGTGCTGATCTAAACTGTTAAAATTTAAAACTCCCGGTCAATCTTTGACGGATTATTTTGGTTTTCTCCGGTTATAGTTGTTAAGTCTCATTGATTTTGATGACCATGTGCCGCAACTAAAAATAGGCCCTATTATTCACCAAAACCTTCTGGTAACCGTAAACTATATTCAGTAGTACTTGATATATACTTATACTAGGTCTCTACCCGTCCGTTGGACGGTTTTCTTAAATATCTTATTAAAATCGTAAAAATGTGTTTAATATTCAATATATACTAATTATAGCAGAAAAAATGCACTTTGTGATGGATAATTATGTGTTAACGTTGGTTGTAAAGACATGTTTCAAACGATTTGTTCGATTAATAAATGACATAATTTCTTGTTCTACTCAGTGTATCAAAATTGGTTTTGGAACAATGTTACACTCAGATAAGTATGTCAAAATTATACTTCATATATCTGTACTTTTGATTTGTAACCTATCTTTGTTTATGGTGTCAGATTATTAAATGTTTGTAAGTGACAAAAGCAACTCGTGTTAATGACCCACTATCACTTATAATACAATGATAAGACACGATATACAAGTTCTTATAACATTGTTGCTCTTGATTGATCATTTAGCTCATAAAATTGCTGTTAAAAGATTAAAGTTCTCGGATCCAATGCCAGGAAGACTCATTCGATGTGTTGATATTAAGGAAGTTATTCCAGGAAATATCCGTTGTATGTAAATTATCGATACCGTGGCTTGAAAAACCAAAGAAGTAGCCAAAATTAGATTGGCTTGGTTTTTAATATAGTCATTTAAGATAGTTGGGTAACGGGTCAAAGCCTATAGATTTCTAAAGGTTGTAACAAACGAACCATGTCAGCCTGACCCGCTAACCTTTGTTACTTTTTTATTTAGATTTTGTAAATAGTCAACATACTAATCACGACTATAGCAATAAGGATCCAATTTCATTAAACAAACACTTGATAATGTCATGGGCTGCTTATAACCCATCAACCGGTTTCCCTTTTACCTAAGTATTAGATTTGACCCATTAGCACTTAAAAATTCGACATCACCCGGTGGAGTGAATTCAGATTACTCACCTGAAAGACGTAGATTCAGATTTAGATGAGTCACCGGCTCGCTTAACCTTGTGAATCACCGCATAACTATCACCAAAATTGTGTTAGTCAATAACGGTGATAAAAAATGCATGGTATAGTTGGGCCAAACGTACCAGAACCAAGGTCATTAGAAGAAATTAATAGTAATATTCATTTGCATGATTTAAGTGTGCCATTTTTGTTTATATGCATGCTACCTCTTTACTCTGGGTGAAACTGCATTATGAAGAACATGATGAGCTGAGTCAAGTGCATCACTGACAGTATCCAGAATAATTGATCCAAGAAATGTACTTGACCTTTTACTTCTGTTTGAAAAAAACAAAAAAATAAATCTTACTTCACCTTAAGAACGTAAAAAAAAATTGATTGTAACACCTTAACTGGAATTGAGAATAACATACTTATGGTTTTTTAAACAAATTTACGTTAGTGATCACAATATGATATTTATAGTAAGTCGCTGAAACATATCTTTGTTATATATGTATAGTAACAATAGGTCTACACGTCTAGTTTCCTTACCTTTGATCGACAGCCAATCCAAGAAGGAAAGCATGAACGGAGCTGAAGGATCTTTGTATGCTAGGAAGATATAGGAACCTATGATAAAGATGATAGAGCAAAAGACAAGATTAGTTACTAAAAAAGAAAAGATTCATTAAGGGCGTGTTTGGATGTTCGTTTTAAAAGTCACTGTAATCTGGTTCAAGGGGTAGATCCGCAATTCGTTTTAACCTTTAATGACCAAGTCTAAACTATTTGACCCGTATATAATCAGTTCCAAAACACAAATCCAAACACCGAGTTAGTAGCTACATTGAAAAACTAAAACATAAGTTTGTGTGCATATCATTTCACCTTGGTTGCTTCTGAAATAGAGTGAACTCTAATTATAGTCCCCTGTTCCGATGCTGTTGCTATGTACATTCCATTTGAAGAGAATACCATTGCAGTCAATGGAGATCGATGAGCGTCAATCTGCATTTTAACCCATATTGCAATTTTTATAAATATTTTTTAATACAATTATATGTTTGAATGAATAAGCAACCATGCCATGAAATAAGAATAATTTAACCGATGAAAATGTGAAGTGTATATTAATCATCAAGAGATAAGTATACATGGAAACAGAAATGGACCAAGAAACATGTTTCTTGTCCTTCAAAAACAGAATTACAACAAACTGAATACATGCTTGAACAGAGGGTACTAAGATCTTACAACTTTCATACTTCACATTTTCATACTACTATCACTAAATTTCCTAACCCAACATACTCCACCCTGCTTCCCATACATATTCTTCTGCTCAGTTAACTTTCAAGTAATTACTTTGAATGTTAAAAACAATCTTTAATGTGTGTTATTAGGTAGAATACATTTTGATCTCGATTATATCAATTTCTGTTGTTTTTACATGCTCTTTGGATTCGTTAATTGTTAATTGTTTAACATATCCGTTTCAGCAACCCGTCATTGCCATCCTTCCAGATCTCCGTCAGCTTTTGATTCTCAATTAAAGGTTAGTTGACTAGAATTACATGTTTTGTTTTTTGAAGCCCGATGATTTTTTTAACCATTTGATTATAGTGCGTTTCTATTTGATTTGCGAATAAATTCTGAGTTGGATTAGTAACGAACTGATTATTGTTTTTTATGCACAATATGTGTTTGATTAAATGTGTGAGAGGCTAAATTCATTATCCGTTAAAATGTCAAAACTTATAGAGAAAGCTGCATAATATTCAGGCCGTCTTTGTTAAAAGATTCAGTCAAAGATATAATTAAGGAAATATGAAACAAATATTCAAAAGAATTTGAACTTCAAGCTTGACGTGGAAGTTTTATATCTTTTTTATAATCCTTATGATTTCAATTGCATTTTTTTTCTTTACGAATTCAGTTCAATTTCCATTACATCTTTAAAATTAGTTTATGTGCTTCAGTTGTTCATAAATTTACTTTTGCTTTTGTAACTGACCCGCGTAAATTAGACTCCTTCTTATGTACCGATAAAAATCAACACACAATAAGGATCAGAATCACGCGAGACCAATGAAACCGGAAGCAGTATAGAGTGTTCCCGGGTCGTTATGTCCCAACGAGGCTAGAGATGGAAAATCGAAAGACGATTGATGATTGGTGTTTGAATATGACAAGGATAAGATTATGATTGAGCACTAAACCTAATTAGCAAATGTACACAAAGATAAACAAGGAAAAGAAGCTAGAACAATCATAGAAGCTAGGAATGGTAAAAACACTTAAAACTTTTATACTAAGACACAAATAAGCTCAAATAAGCTTAAGACAAATTAAATAAGCTAAACTAACTCTAAATAAGCAAATACAAAAAAAAAAACAAAGTAGCTAAATAAACAAGTAACACAACAGTATAACAACGTACTAACAATATTACTAACAGTACAACTTGGAGTTAGTACTGCTAGCTTAAGGTTAGTACTGCTAGCTTAACAGAACAAAATGAAACAAGAAATAAGCAAATAAGCTAAAACAGATATTCACCTAACCTTAATAAACACTTAGTAATAGGAATAAACAACTAGAATAAACCAAAATGACAAATAAGCTAAAAAGCTACAAACTGATACACTAATGAAAATACTTTGAAAAGGAAAATAAGCTTAAATAAGCAAACAGTAAAGGAAAATGGTTTAATCTACTCTAAAAAGCTAAGGAAATCTTAAACAAGCTGAAATAATAAGCTGATAAGCAAAAATGAACTAGCAGTACTAACAATTTAAACTAACAGTACTCACTTTTAGTTAGTACTGGTAGCTTTAATTAGTACTGTTAGTTTTAAAATCCCAAAAATTAACTAGCAGTACTAACTAAAAGGTTAGTACTGTTATTTTTCTTTTATTATTAAGCTGATTTGGTCCTTAATTATTAAAAACAGATTGTTAAATAACAAAATAGAATACTTATAAACAGGTTTTAGTCAAGAATAAGCACTAATAAGCAGTTCTACAGTAAATAAGAAAACAAGAAAAAGAGAAACTTACAACACCCTTGCTCAAAACAGGGCTAAACCAAGTATCTACAAGCTCTAGCTTGCATAAAACAAGCTAGTAGTGTCCATAAGCCCATCCAGAACTGGCTTATCATCCATAACATAAGCTGTGGTATATTTGAGAGTGATATTTGTGATTTTCTCTTAACTACTTAACTTTTTATTCTTACTTAATGAAAACAGCTTATAAGTAAGCTGTGGTGAGAGCTTTTTGAACACAGAACAATATGATTAAGAAACTTAACACTGGAATTGTAAATTGACTTAAAAACTTAAATTTGCATTAAAACTTGGAAATGTTACAAAGCTGAGAGTAAAAAAAACTGTAAATGACTTTGAAATTTAAACTAAGATTAAAAACTAATTAGTTACTAAAAATTAAAGAAAAACTAGATGCCTCAAAGGCTTACAAAAAGCTCTATTTATAGCCGAAGCTTCATCTCTTGGACTTGCAGCTTGTGTTTCTTTTGTGAGAGCTTCAACCAAGTGTGCTTGTTGTGTGAGGGGATTCTACAACAAATCCCAGCCTTTTATTTCATTTGTGCTTCTTTGGAGGCAATCTCAGCCATCGAAATGCTTTGGGAATGGAGAGGGATTGCCAACTTGGCATTTATACAACTGGGATGGGTTAGTAGGGTGGATGAAATGATTTTGGCTAGGGTGTCGAGTGGTTTTGCAGGGGAGGAGGTATGGGAGGACATCCAAGTTGTACCTGGGTTTGTTGGGCGGGAAAGGAGGCTTTTGGGTAAGTAGGCAGTTTTGGTTCCCTAAAGTCTTATAACTTCAATGCAATCTCTGCCCGGTTGGCAGTTATAGTCCCTCATCTTGTTATTTTAGTAATACAACTTGAGGTTTGGCAGTTATAGTCCCTCAAGTTGTATTTTCTTCACTTGGATGACTTAAGACTTTGTCCTTTTCATTTCGTGCTTGGTTTTGTTTGTTTTTGGCTTTCTTTTTGTTCCTTTTCTTGAATATCTGCTTCCTGCACAATACAAATGTAAAACATACAAATACAATTGTATTTTTGGTACGTTTTTAGTCATTTAAGTCCGTTTCAATAGAAAAATGGGTATGTGTAATTAGCACAATACCAGTATGCAGGCATTTTAAAAATATATGGAAAAACTAGATTGAACACAAGATACAACGATAAGAGTAAAATTGTTTCAGTTGATTTTTATATCATGAATCATCTTCAACTTTTAGTTTAGGATTTAAATGGTATCCTTGTGAATCTAAGGTCTTATCGAGGTAGTGCTTTTGAAGAGGTCGTGCTTTTGAATAAGTAGTAGCATCCGATTTAGTAAGTTTTTAGGGCAAATTTCATAAAATAGCAGCATACTTCAAGAAGGTATGATCTATCCATGTTATGACAAGTAAGCATATGCTATTTACTTAGAGCACAAGGTGTGGTAACACCATTAACACCGCCACATCAGCTTTAACACCATAACACCAACACCAAAATTACCCAGGTAATCATAACACCATTAACACCACTTTTTGGGACCCACCACTTTTTTTTCCAATTTTATAAAACAAACTAAATTCATTTCATTAAATTAAAAATACAAATTACAATCCTATTCGAAATTAAAAAAAATCGAAAAAAAAACATACGAAAATTATAAAAACTACGCCCTAACGACTAGTTCCGGTACAAGTTATATTTGGCTCGAATGGACTTTTTTTGTTCTTCGATAAAATATGCGTCGTCCTCCGACAAATCTTTCGTGCTTATAGCGAGAAATTTTATTTCTTTCAAACGCATCACTGTGCGGTCTTTTTCATTTGCCACTTCGAACACCGCTTCGGCGGCTTCTCGTTTGAGACGTAGCTCTTTTGTCATAATTTCCCCAAATTGGCCTGAGTTACTCCCCCCGGTGCTTACCGATGTATCGGATTTTGTTTTTTTTCCGGGGCGTTGTTTGCCGGAAGGACGTGGTCTAGCATCGGCACCGAATAGCTCATCGGTGTTTACCTCGGCGATTTCTTCATCTTCGGTTAAATCAACCGGTGCGGGTGCGGGTGCGTCCCATTTCGCGTGGTTACGCAAAACTTCCCAAGCATCTTCTTGAGCAAACGAAAAAATTTTATTCTCGTCACGATAAGCCGCCCGAGCTTGTTTCATAACATCCAACTCGCTCTCACCACTTTTTGTCAAACGTGAGCACCATTTGTAGATTGCGTTGAACTTTTGGCAATTATGGTTCAACGTATTCCATTTGCTTGACAACATATCCTTAGTACGTTTTTGAAAATTCAACCTATTGAACTCGTTCAAAACCCGATACCAAAAAGTATCCTTCGATTGTGACCTCCCGACATTTCTATCTTCGGAAACGGCAATATAACATTTTGCAAGTAAAGTTTCCTCGTCCGGTTGCCAACGAAATGAAATCCCCCCATCCGGAATCTCCACGCCTTGTTTTTTTTGCTGATCGTTTTCGGGGTACACATTTTGGTTGGGCTTCGGTTTGTGAGAATGAGTTTGAGGATTGGCTTTGTTGTTGTGGCATAGAAAATTGTTGTGGGTTTTGTTGTTGGTTTTGTTGAAATTGAAAAAAAGCTTGTTGTTGACTTTGTTAAAAAGCTAGTTGTTCGGGAGTCATCGGAGCTTGGCTAGAAAACCCGAGGAATTGAGAATTTGACGTCGACCCAAAATTCATGTGGCCGGAATTACGGAGGTTCCAAAAAGAGCCGTCGTTGGGAAAGTCGGACATTTTTTTTTGGCCGGAATTGAAGTTAGTTTGAAAATGTAAAAGATTGTTTGAAGATGTAGAAGTGAGAAAAAATGTATAGGTAAGAAGGTTATATATAGGGGGTAAAATATCTTGAAATTTTTTTTTAAATCTAGCCGTTGAAGGCTATTAATGTTTTTTTTAAATCGGTTACTAGCCGTTACTAGTAATAATTTAAAAAAAGGATTTTTTTTTTTAAATATGCAAAAACTAGCCATTGGTTTTTAAAAATAAAAAAAAATTAATATTCAACACCAATGCGCGTTGGTGGCTTCACGCCGAGTCCAACGCCGTTGGCCAACACTGAGCAGCGATGTGGTAACGCTGGCAACGGCGGAGCCACGTAGGCTCAACGCCAAGCACGGCGTTACCGTACCCCGTGCTCTTATGTTCATTATGCTAATATAACTACTTGATACAGATGAAACTATAGCTACAGTACTTTTAGTTCTTATAGATGTGTGTTATTGTCTAACATTTTACTCATGTGTGTTATGTGTATCTCGATCTTTTCACCAAGGCACTCCCTACTGCAATTTTCAGAAAACAACGTTCACAATATTGGAATGCGACATGTTCGAAGAATGTGATGGTTCACAAATGTCAACACGAGGGGGAGTTAACGCTGCACTCTTTTTTCCTTAGTTAAAGTTTTTTCCCATTGGGTTTTCTTTAGCAAGGTTTTTAACGAGGCAATATTCTAAAGTTGAACTCCGATTTGAAAAATTATCATCCAAGGGGGAGTGTTATGAAAATCTAGATAACCACATGTATCACAAGTCCATGCTAGGTATCCATGTTGTATGCTAAGGTGTCAATATGAAGAGCTAGGTGGATGACCAATTTTGCCAATACTTATCTATATACTATTTATTCAAGTGAGTAGGCTACCTTTTGTAATGCCATGTATGAAGAATGAATAGGAGTATTAGGACTATAAATACTCCCTAAGTGTAATGGAAATACTTGCACAATTTGAATACATACACACACAAGTATTATTCATCTCATTCTATCTCCCTCAAACTTCACTTCTTATTCTTATATCTCTACTACATATAAAGGAAATTTGCCCAATTCTTGAATTTTCAACAATTGGCTGAATGTTGAAACTTGAAAACTATTTTCGGAAATGTTGAATGCTAATTTGGGATATTGTTGAAAAGTTGAAAATATATTTTAGGCAATGTTGAAACCTTGGTTCAAAACAGAAATGTTAGGAAACTGAATAATATGGCTGGACGAGTGGTTTCAAACAGGAAAGTATTGTATTGTTGAAAATGTTGTACACGCAGGTAATAAAAGAATTGGTTGTACACTGCTGGCAAGGGTTATTTTGAATGTAATACCAAAAACACAAAGACCTCATTTGTTTACATCTCACATCTAACAAATATCACCACCAAAATCCCACCACCACGTCCCTCCACCACCACCGAACGCCACAACCACCACAATAACTATCCGCCATTGAGAACCCCACCACCAAAACCTCTATATCACAAAAGGTATTTTCATGTTTTGAGAATTTTTGATTGTTTTTGTTAGATATATGTATATTAAACATGTTTTGATCTATGTATATTAAACATGTTTTGAAGGTCTTCTTACATAGATCTATGGATTCTATCTGCGGACCTTAGGTTTTTACATGTTTTTGGGCATTTTTAATTTCAGCCACCATTTGCCGCGATTATCGCCGCCGACTGCCGCTATTCGTCTCCTTGGATACTGCTCTTTCACCAGCCGGTGTCGCCAAAATGTAAGTTTCATTTCCTTTAAAAATTTTGTTGTTAATGATTGTTATATACACGTGTTATTGAAATTTTGTAATGTTTTTTCAAAGTTAATGTAAATTTGTACTAATAAGTTTGTTTTTATTTATGTAGATTTATCTTGGTATTGTGTGTTTAAATTCGTTTCTACCTTCATTTGTTTATTTATTTTTGTGTTGTTTATTTTCAGATTCTTAACATGTATGCCTTGCGGATATTTCTTTTTATCAGGAGCGGTCTAAGGCATTGGAAGAGCACAAGAATAACAGGAAGGAGTACATTGATTTTTTAAAGTCATGTGATTTCATTACGGTACTTGTCTAGCATATCTAAAGAAAATAGTTTTTGTTTTATGTATTTATTTTCTACACATTTTACAATTTTCTTGACACATTACATGTATCCTCAGGCAAGTAGTCAGTGGCGTAGAGTGCAAGATCGTTTATAAACCAATGAAAGTTGCTCACGCCTTGAAAAACACGATCGCTTAAAAATCCGCCAATACATTTGATCAACTTCTTTTTAGATGAGAAATGTGTTTTCCAATTACATTTTTTGTTTATCTATATCTATATCTATACTTCTATACTCCTTATAAAGGAGATTTACCCAATTCTTGAATTTTCAACAATTGAAAGTTGAAAAGTTGAAAATCTATATTTTAGGCAAAAAGTTAAAAAGTTGAAAATCTCTATTTTAGGTAAAAAGTTGAAAAACTTTGCAACGCTGACTTCCATATCTATCCATGGCATTTCTTCAATCACTAAGCAATAACCCGGTGTATTCTATTGCCTTTATGTACTATTTCTACACGTTTGACTTTATACACCACTGTCAACCAAATATTTTAGGTAAGTTCTATTCGATTTTCAATTCATTTTATTGTTGTGCACTAATTTGAAATTCAAAACTGAATGGATCAATTTTCAACCGTATATAATGGGCTTCTCATCGTTCATTCACCACCATTAATTTTTTCTCTATTGTTTCACATCTTTATAATAACTGGTTATATTTTATATTTTTGTTTAGATGTTTATATCAATTTTGATCTTTAGTTGTGTTTTGCTTTTTTGTTGCAGAAACAAGAACCGGTGGGACTAACCGAGTTTGCAGGTAAGTGTTTCATTCAATTTTTTATTTTTCCTTTTTAGAACGTGTATGATCTTTGGTTTTTGTTGTTTGTAGTTACCGATGATTAATAGGTTTCAGTTATGTTTTATAAATTTCGTAAATTTGTATGATATGTGTGTTTGCGTCTGATTGTTAATTGGTTTTGAAGATGTGATTAAATTATGTTAATCTATATGCGTTTGTGTTAGCTGTAGCTGCTCATTAATATGTTTAGGAAGTTTTGAGTTTTGCAATGTTTATGATTTTTTATTGTGTGGTATGTGTAATTTTGTTAGTTATAAAGGCTGATTGTTGATAGTTTTGTTTGGATTTGCTTATTATGTAATAAGGATAAGGATCCTCTCATGTTCATTTGAACATGAGAGGTAACGTTCTGCTTTATGTGATTGTACATTTGATTAAAATAATTAAATGTACAATCAGATAAAGCAGAACATTACCTCTCATGTTCAAATGAACATGAGAAGATCTTTTTCCTTGAGGAAATATGGAATTTTGATATTTTTCTTGAGGAAATATGAAATTTCCCCTAACCCCTTTTGCTGTCACATTGCAATAGAGATATAGTAACACCTTTTATAAGTATTAATCTTGTACCTATGTAGGGGTGTTCAAAAAATCCGAGAAACCAACGAACCGAGCCGAACCGCTCAATCCGAAACCAAAAAAACCCGAAATCAAAGAAACCAAAACCGGAAAAAACCGAAACCGAAAAAACCCGCTTATCACGGTTCGGTTTCCGTTTTTATCTTTAGATATCCACAGTTAACCGAACCGAACCGTGCATAATAAACATGAGGTTTTTTAACTAAATATATTCAATAATTGTACAAGTATTAATTATATTATTGCACTACTTTTATTGTATAATGACTTATGGAGTATTTTGTTTCTAATGTAAATATTTCTAAACATCTGTGTGAAAATTGAATAATGTAATCGATAAACGTCGAATAAATATTTGTTTATTAATATGTTATGTATAAATATTTAAAT
>BQNB010055658.1:0-39013 GCA_026074375.1 Tanacetum coccineum
TCTAAGGGTTTTCTCCTCTTATCGGCATAACTTTTTTGGCGATCACGCGCAGCCTTAAGTCTATCAACTGACCCTCTCCAACATCTGCCTACATAATCGGGGAACGACACTTTCTACCATACAAAGCCTCAAATGGTGGACATCTCACACTAGAATGGTAACTGTTGTTATACGAAAACTCAACTAATGGAAGATAAACATCCCAACTTCCCCCAAAGTCTAGGACGCATGCTCTAAGCATGTCTTCTAAAGTCTGAATAGTACGCTCACTCTGATCATCGGCCTGAGGGTGGTAAGCCGTACTCATGTCTAAACGGGTTCCTAATACTTCTTGCATTGACTGCCAAAACCTTAAGGTGAAACGACTATCATGATCCAATATGATAGAGATCGGTACACCGTGCCTAGCAAAGATCTCATTCAGATAGAGTCCAGCTAACTTATCTATCTTATAGTCCTCACGCATATGTAGAAAATGAGCAGACTTAGTCAACCGGTCTATAATGACCCATATTGCGTCATGCCCACTACTAGTCCTTGGTAGCTTCGTAACAAAATCCATTGCTATCTTTTCCCATTTCCATTCAGGATCTCAGGTTGCTGCAGCAAGCCAGATGGGCTCTGATGTTCAGCCTTAACCTTCAAACAAGTCAAGCCCCTACTAACGTACACATCTATATCCTTCTTTATTCTCGGCCACCAATACCTATCTCTAAAGTCATAATACATCTTATCAGCTCCGGGGTGTACAAAGTACTTTGACTTATGGGCTTTATCCATTATCAGGTTCTCACATCACCCTTCAAATGGACCCATATTCGATCCAGGTAGTACAACGCTCCATTACTTCTACATTCTATCATCTCATCTAGTCCTCTCTGCAACCTCACAGACTCATTTGATCCCTTGATACTCGACTGATATCCTATCTTTAATACTCGACTGAAGGGTCATATTCATAGCTCTAACTCTCTTAGGCTTTAGTCTTTCCTTTATACTTAGGGCATCAACCACCACATTTTCCTTACCATGATGGTAGCGAATCTTACAGTCATAATCACTAAACAACTCTATCCAGCGACGCTGTCGCATATTCAACTCTTTCTGACTAAAGATATGTTGAAGACTCTTATGATCCGTATAGATGACACTCTTTGTCCCAAACAGATAATGTCTTAAAATCTTAAGGTCAAACACAACTGCTCCCAGTTCTAAATCATGGGTCGTATAATTCTTTTCATGAATCTTCAACTGCCTAGACGCATATGCTATCACTTTACCTCTCTGCATCAACACGGTATCTCAGTATCTGACTCTGAATCGTCTGAACACAGAAAAGGTGAAACCATAGGTGCTACAGATACGGGAGGTGGTGAACTCTCTGATGGATCAGCCTCTGACGATGAATGAGTATCAAGCTCGAGCACCCCGGCAGGTGAGGCAACTGCAGCCGCCCCCACCTCCGGTGCAACCGGGACCTCAACAGAAATAGAACCGATAAGGATAACTCGCGGAAAAGAGGATCCCACACTCTCGACTGATACGTCCGAAGAAATAGAAATAACCGGAGCTGCCATAACCTGCACAAGCAAGAGTTTATATAAATCCCCTTTATATCAAACCATGCCAATGCGTGCAATGCAGGAAAAATATAGATGTAAGGTATAGTCATGGCAAAATTATACGTAATATAATTATGGAAGTGTATTATAATTAATACCCGTATACTTATCGATAGTAATTATATACGTAAGCAAGTAAACACGTAGGATCACATACTGGTTATAGACCAGACCTAAATATACTACCTGGTTCTCTATAACCTTGGCTCTGGATACCAATCTGTCACACCCCCAAACGGGGCCTGGACGGAAACACGTGTCCGGGGGCGTGACGTCATAATATACATCACACAAGATACAAAGAACGACCTCTAAGGGTACGTTTAAAAATCCAACATCGTTGCATTAATTAAAATAGTTAAAGTTTTACATAGGTTCAAAGATAATATGCGGAAGCGATTAAAAGTTTTAAAGTTTGACAACGATGTTAACATAGATAATAATAATTCTTGAAAATCGGTCCAATGCAAGGCAACACCATAAAGCAAGCAAAGACATCCACAGCTAAGCACCTGAGAAAAACATGCTAAAACGTCAACATAAAGTTGGTGAATTCATAGGTTTGAATTTAGTAATAAGAGTGGACCACAAGTTCACAGTACGCACGTGACAGTTATAACAGATACAACTTCACATAAAAAGTATTTACTGTTGCGCTAAGCTCATGACACCGAGGCTCAATTCGATGCAACATATTATATGCCAAACAAGATATTAATTGCCCTAGAGGTATCTGACCAAGATCACCTAGTGAAATCCGACATGGTATATATCCGTTTGTTCGTGTCTCCCGAATCTAGTAAGCGCTACTTACCCGGATAGGGATAATTAGTCCCAATAGATCTATTTACAACATTCACGCTCACTCAACCGGTCCTCCGGTCAAGAAATTAACGGTTCATGATAGTTCGGGCATTAGTGGTCTATTCGCAACTTAGGCAACACGTAATCAGGAAAAGGCAACGTAAAGTAACTATGTCCATAGTTTAAAAACAAGCAATGTTTCTCACCCCAAAGTAGTAAAGTAAAGATAGTAAAACGTGGGGCTATGAACTCACCTTTAGCAAATGGTGAGATAAATATCAATGAAGAGATATAATGCCAAGAGGTCCTACTTGAGACCTAAATCAATGACGCGTCTTAGAAAGACGGAAAGTATACGAAACTTGTACGAATCGTTTATAAGAGAAAAAGTCATCCATGAGTGTTTGTGCTTTGACTTAATTAACAAAATGTGACTAAATAAAATCATAGAGTTTTTCGTTAAGTTTCGGCATTTAACCAAAAATTGCCATTTTTAGGAAGTTTCTATTTTAGGAAAGTTTTTAGTTTCGGGACGTTAATACCGTCCCCTATATTTGCTTAATCCATATTTCCTTAAACGCACTATACAATCCTAAATGTTTAACTTCCATGCCTATCATGATAAATTCACAAAACTTACTACTTTTAGTAACTTTAACGTTTTTCCTAAAATATGTTAACGATGTTTTTAAATGATACTAATCGATATATATGTGATACTATATGTTTTGCTAGTGTTTTAAAAGCTCAAAACATCATGAAAGCGTCCGAAAACTCATTTTACTATTCACATCAGCACCTATGTAAATTATTTTGCCGAAAAATGTTTCAAATTTCATTTGGCTATAACTTGGCCGTTTTAAGTTTAATTTTAGTGTACAATACATGAAAATCTATCTACTCGAAACGAGCTCTCCAAAAACTACCTTTACGCCTAATGAAAACATTCCTAAGTCGACCAAAACCTCAAAACAATTTCGGATCAGCAACTATATATTTCACAAACGCTTTCAAAAATCACACCAAACTTCACAATATTGCCTAATCTAGCCTAATCTTCATTCACAACTAATCCACAACCAAACCACACCTAAAACTAACCTAATCCCTTCATTTCTATTGTTGTAACTCACTTTTCAACTCACCTCACCAAGATCATAAAGTCATAAACATATTACTTCCATTTTTATAAAAGATGACAAGATATTATTTCATGTCTTTTTGAAAAATCAACACAAACACCATAGGAATCATAGATATATGCAAGAACATAAACATATATAGAATAAAAGTAGAAATAAAAGTATAAGTTTCAAGATAAGCTTACAAATATGAAGAACAAGCTTAAGAAAACACAAGAATGAAGATAGAAGACTTGGATCTTGAAAAACCTGAAATAATAACCAAACCCTAATTTGTAAATCTTGGAGTAAACCTTTAAATCAATGAACCAATACTTCAAACCACCTTAGATGACCTTAGAAATGAACCTAGTATACTTGAATCTTGCTAGAAATCAAAGATATAGAAACCTTAAAAGGGTGTTTGTTTGTCGTGAGCTAAGAGAGGGAAAGAAGGGAGATAAGAAAATTTTGAGGCTATGAAATGAAAGTGAAACCCTATGTTGTGATATGAGTATGTATTTATAGGCCAAGCATTAGCGTTTTGAGCATTAGTCTTGGAGTATCAAGTCACCAACACACACCAAAGGCGTGCGTGTGTTCAGCAAAAGGGCAAGCCACAAGGACCATATGGTTTAATTTTTAGGACCATGGTTCAAGTATAACAAATCTTGGTTTGAATTTCCTAGTTAAAACTTTGAAAATTTGTAAGTAAACATTTGTCTTGATCTTGGATGGTTAAGTGTGCATGAGATGGACTACCTCATGTGTCACTTTCATACACATGCATGGGATTTTCAAAAAAAAATGCATTTGATTTAATTTCTAAGCTTATGAGTATGGGTGTATGCATATTTTTGGAGTATAGGGGGAGGGATGACCATGAAGTTTTTTACTCCTAAACACGAGATATACGATAACTAAAGTTTACACGAAAAAATTTCGGGTTCCCGGGTCTCCGTTTGACCTAAAACGCTAAAATCATACGACGTACGCGAAAAACGTATAAATTGCAAACGAAAGTGAACATGACCTACGTAACACTTTAAAATGATAAAATAATGCATATAACAAGTAGACTAATCTAAGTCCGAAGCCAGAACGCGTCCGATAACGATTTTTAGTTTTACGCGGGATAACTTCCTGGAAAATTGCCAGATTCAAACGTAACATTTAAAAGTAAAAAATAATGATCATAAAAAGTTAGAATATTGACCTGAAATTTTTAGGGTGTGACATCCTTCCCCCGTTAAAAGATATTTGTCCTCAAAGCTTAAGAGATAACTTTAGACGTAAATGCAGGGTTAACGAAAAGATGAGGGTACTTTTTCTTTATTTGGTCTTCGCGCTCCCAAGTAAACTTAGGACCTTGCCTAGAATTCCAACAGACTTTCACAATCGGGATACGGCTCTGCTTCAAACGTTTGACTTCCCGATCCATGATTTCAACCGGTTCCTCGATGAAACTAAGCTTGTCATCAATTTGAATTTCGTCCAACGGAATAGCTAGCGGTTCGTCGAAAAGACACTTTTTCAAATTGGAAACGTGAAAAGTACTATGGACATGACTTAGTTGATCTGGGAGTTCAAGTCGGTAAGCGACTGTTCCAACTTTAGCAAGTACCTTGAAAGGTCCAATATAACGAGGGTTCAGCTTCACCCGTTTGCCAAAACGTATCACTCCTTTCCGATGATACCTTCAACATAACCTTATCTCCAACTTGAAACTCCAATGGCTTGCGTTCTCCTATCAGCATAACTCTTCTTGTCTATCACGTGTAGCTTTGAATAAACGTTTCTTGATTTTGGCTGATCTTTTTCTGTAAAGTTTTTCATGAACAACTCTGGGCCCGTAAGCTAGCATCTAACCTCAGCCCAAACAGACAGGGCGATCGCACTTTACACCGTGCAGTGGGGGTGCTTTTTCGAATGACCAGCTTTAATATCCTGTGATAACTATTGTTGTACAAAGTTTTGTAGAGTACTACAAGGGTAAATATGCCTATCCAACTTTTTCCTAAATCAATCACCACAATCACAGCAATAACCTGTATTCTAGAGTTTGGATGGTCCTTTCACTTTAACCATCAGTCTGAGGGTGATAAGCCGTACTCATGTCCAATTGAGTACCTAGAGCTTTCTGAAGCGATTGCCAGAATTAAGATTTGAACCTACCATCTCGATTCGAAATGATCGAAACGGGCACACCATGCCTCGTGACTACTTCCTTCAAGTATTGTCTAGTCAACTTCTCCATCGAGTCGTTCTCCCTCATTGGTAGAAAATGAGCGGATTTAGTAAGGCGGTCAACAATTACCCAAATTTTGTCTTGTCCAGTTGACATCTTTGGCAATTTAGTAACAAAATCCATTGTGATGTTTTCTTATTTCCACACCGGGATCACAGGTTGAACCAACAAACCAGATAGTTTTTGGCATTTGGCTTTGACCTTGGCACAGGTCAGACACTTACTGACGTAGGTGGCAATCTCGGCTTTCATATTTGGCCACCAATACAGTTTCTTCAAATCTTGGTACATCTTGTCTGATCCAGGATGGATCGAATACTTTGACTTATGAGACTCGTGCATAATTAAAGCTCTCAAGTCACCATAACAGGGTATCCAACTCCTATTCCTTAAACATAATGTTTTGTTAGCACGGGGTTCAAGCTTCTTAATCATACCACACAAATCTTCAGTTCCATAATTCTCCTTTTTCCTTGCCTCAGCTTAAGCATTCAAAATTATCTTAGGAAGAATTAAACCAATAGTCATAACTAAGGCTCGAACTCGTAGTGGCTTAATCCTCTCCTTGCGACTTAGCGCATCAGCCACCACGTTCGCCTTCCTCCGGATGATAACGAATCTCTTACTCGTAGTCACTTAACAGTTCCAACCATTGACGTTGTCTCATGTTCAACTCTTTTTGATCAAGAATGTACTGTAAACTCTTATGATCAGTGAACACAACGCACTTCGTTCCGTACAAATAATGTATCCACATTTTGAGAGCGAACACTATAGCTCCAAGTTCTAAGTCATGTGTAGTGTAATTCTTCTCATGAATCTTGAGTTGGCATGACGCGTAGGCTATGACCTTTTCCCTTTGCATCAAAACTGTGCCCAACCCTTTGTGAGAAGCGTCACAGTAAACCTTGAAGTTTTCACTACCTTCGGGTAGCGCAAAATTGGTGCACTACACAATTTTTGCTTCAACAGCTGAAATGTAGCTTCTGCCTTTTCACCCCACTCAAACTTCACGCTCTTTGGAGTCAGCTTTGTCATAGGCTTGGCAATTTTTTAGAAACCTTTGATAAATCATCGATAATAGCCAGCAAGACCTAGAAATTAACGAATCTCTGTCAGAGTCTTGGGTGATGCTCAATCCTTGATTGACTCAATCTTTGATGGGTCCACGTGAATGCCTTCACTATCAATCACATGACCGAGAAACTGTACCTTTGAAAGCCAAAATTCACACTTTGAAAACTTGGCGTACAAATCCTCCTTCTTAAGTAATCTCAAGATTAACCTAAGGTGCTCTTCATGCTCCTTCTTATTCTTGGAGTAGATCAAAATGTCATCGATGAAAACTATCACGAATTTATCGAAATATGGCTTGCACACCACCCCATTCATCAGAAATTATGAGTTGGGTTTAACATTATAAGTGGGTGGGACCATGAATAACCGCCGTGCGTAAGTGTTCAGTCCAAACGACATCACCTGAAACTCATAGTGACCCTAGCGTGTTCTAAACGCTGTCTTTGGAATGTCTTCCTTCTGAACTCTAAGACGGTGATAACCAGATCTCAGGTCGATCTTAGAGTAGACGCTTGACCCTTGCAACTGATTAAACAAGTCGTCGATTCTCGAAAGTGGGTATCGGTTCTTCATAGTAAGTTTGTTTAGTTCACTGTAGTCGATACACATCCAAAAAGATTCATCTTTCTTTTTGACAAATAAGACCGGATCTCCCCAGGGTGAGAAACTTGGTCTTATGAACCCTTTGTCAGAAAGTTCTTGCAGCTGAGTAGACAACTCTTTTAGTTCTGACGGTGCTAATCTATATGGGGCTCGTGTTACACGTACAACATCAGGGACTAAGTCGATTTAACATACACTTGTCGAGTCGGTGGTAAACCAGGCAAGTCTTATGGAAAGACTTTCGAAAAGTCTCATACGATTGGCACGTCCTCAAGTCGCTTCTCCTCTGACTTGTCTTTGGTTTCCTTCTTTGTAACTTGTGCCAGAAAATTTTGGCAACCCTTCTTAATATATTTATGAGTTTTGGTGCACGATATAATGCTCAACTTAGACTTCTTCTCCTTGCCACTTCTATCATCTTGGACTATCAAAACTTCACCCCCATAGAGAATCCGCACAATCTTCTCATCACAAACGATCACCGCATGATGGTTCACTAACCAATCCATGCCAATGATGACGTCAAAACTACCAAGTTCTATGGGCATTAGGTCTATGTTAAATGGGTGACCTAACAATCCTAATGTACAACCTCTAAGCACAGTATTGGTTCCCGTAATCCTTCCGTCAGCTAATTTAACAGCACAACTAACGTCTAGCGTAGAGAGGATAACATCGAGTAAAGCACTAAAAGTAGACGACATGATACTCCTATTGGCGCCTGAATCAGATAACATAGAAGCATAGTGATTGTTGAGAAGAAACGTACCCATGATGATGTTGGAATTAGGGTTAGCTTCTCCTCCTCCCAGCACATATGCCTTCCCTCTTGCTTCATTGGTCTTTTTCCCAGCTTTGTTTCCACGTGTCTTATTCTTCAACTTGGGACACTCATTCCTGTAGTGTCCATGCCTTCCACACTCAAAAGAAGTAGGAACCCTCTGATTCACTACTGGGGCTCTCTGAGTAGCTGTGGCAGCAACAACGTTCATATAATCCTTGGTCATATGCCCGACATTGTTGCACTTCCCGCATTTCACAGTACATGGCCCTTCATGATGTAGCTTACATTTGTTTCGCAAAGGCCCATCATATCCCCTTTTCTCATTGTTACCAGTCGTGTAAGCTCTTGCCACACTATGTCCACCAACATTCAGTCTCTTGTACGGGGGTTGTTGTACGCGGTTGTCCTTCTGGTTGTTATCCAGCCTTCTCTTGTTCTCATCACTTTTCACAACATAACCCTTCAACTTTTGATCCATTAAGTTGTTAGCAATACAAACAACATCTTGTAGTCTTGTGGGCTCAGTAACAATTACATTCCCTTTGATGTTATCAGGGAGACCTCCAATGAATTTCTCAACCCGATCCTACTCCTCGGGGACCATCTTGGTGCACATCATAGTAAGTTCTTGAAATCTCTGGGTATAAGCAGCCAAGTCATTGTTCTTCACGGTCAATTGGATTTCATTTCTTGGGCAATACACCTCATTCATTAGCTTCATAAGCTCTCTCCATGACATGGTTAATGCATTGTTCAACAAGGTGCACGTAGCATACTTAACTTGGTACCTCTCTGGACAATTGCTGATGTGAAATATTGTCTTCATCTTCTCAAACCATCTTGTCAACCCGACAACTCCTTTAGTTCCTTTGAAATTGAGTGGTTGACACTTCACGAAGTCATGGCAAGTACACCCAACGCAACATGCATAGCAGCCCTTATCATTCCTATTGGGATTTCCATTCCCATTGCCTCTTCGGTTTTTGTTTCTATTTCCTCCTTCGTTTCCGTCTCTATTCCCCCGCCATTTCCGTTTCCATTTCCCCTAATGTTCCCGTTGTCATCATCATCTCCATTCTGGCTTTGACTTTCAACAGATAGTTCAGCAGCACGGTTTGCCTTATAAGCAAGCCAAGCACCGGTCTCCTACTCGTAGAGTGGGTTAGGGAATGAAGTTCTGTGCGCATGTAGGGCCTCGGCGTGTGTTATCATGCGCAGGTGTGCGTGCGTGAGGATGAGACGGTGACTACACCAGAGGGTGGACTCAGAGGGACGGACAGAGGCGCTGTCTTTGCTCAGACATAAGAATACAGGAGGCATCTAGAGAGGGGTAATGTTTGTGTGTGTCTCATAAGAAAGTTCTTATTCTACGTGACGAGTATAGAGCTACTCATACATATGCTGTCTCTTACACTAGAATTGACATAATGGAACACAATCATTAGTACACGCAAGAAAGACGCTATTTGCGCCAGGGGAGGGGGGGATGGGGTGGGGGGGGGGGGAGAGAGACACGATCTAACATGACATATGACAAGTAGAATAGATGAGACACGCAGAGAATCATAATAAGCTTTTCATATCATATATATATAAGCATCATTCGGTTACACTCAACCCATAATGGGGAACTTGATTTACACTAATACTACTACTAACAACTAGTTCTACCACTAGTCTAAGATCCATACACAACATCATGGACGAAAACCCAAACGCCTTGCAGCGAATGTCTCCAAACTCCTAAACCGCATCCTGTCATAGTAGCGGAACTGATACTCTTTACTTATATATATATATATATATATATATAGTAATTGCTTAATACATATATAGTATATAACTAAAGTATTAAATAATAAGAAGAGTAAGTATTCCGTAAGGTTTTTAAGAAAATTACTTTTAACCAAAGTAAAATTCAAAACCTCCCGGGTTGTAGTCCCAACGAGGCGTGAATTAAGAATCGTGATTAAGTTTGTGATCGCGTGACTGAATGATCAAGATTTGATTTGGATTCTATTTCTACAACTAACATGCAAAAACAAATAAAGGCAAGCTAAAAACGAAAGCAATTAAAAATTTAAACTAAAAACGTTAACGGGAATCTAAAAACGAGCCTTAAAAACCTAAATTATCAAATTTTAATCCTAAAAATGAAAATTTAATTTTTAAAGGTCCTAAATGATTAAAAATAATTTTAGAAAAAAGAAATATATTTTTTTGACTTTTATTTTATTTATTATGAATTAAAAACAGATTTTATCTAAAAATATTATAAAAAATATTAAACTATTTTATAAAAATCTAAATAAAATAGGAAAAGTGCTTTGAATAGTTAAAAACCTAAGAAAAATAAAATGAGTCTACCAACTTATCTCAATAAGCTAGTAATAAGCCCAAAAGGGTTGATGGCTTATAAGGGAAAAACTCCCTTAAATACCAACTGGCCCAAGGATCTAACGAAAAAGACCCAAGGGCGCAGATGGTATTGTGTGGGAGTGTAGGAGTTTTATTTTTTTGGTTGAGTGAGTTGAGGTCTCGGGTTCAACCCTTGAGACTTTCCTCAACTCCCAACATTTTTATTTTGCAAATTTTTTTATGAAAAAGCTTTTTAACATAAAAATAAGCAACTTTTGAAAAGTAACTTTTTATGAAACTGATCAAATAAGCTGAAATGAGATCAAACTTATCTCAGTTTTGGCTTAAAAGCTTAATAGCTTTCAAGCCTTAACCAAGATAAGCTAAAAGGCACTAAAAGCTAAGAATAAGCTTAAAAAGCTATTGCAGCCCTAGAACTAAGCCAAATAAGCTTAGAGAAACAGAAATAAGCAATGCAAATAAGCAGAAAGGCAGGAAAAGCAAACAATCACTTTCAACTAAAAGTTATCAAATCAGACTGAGAAAGCATTTTTAAGCTAATTTTAAAGCTACTAAACCAATAAGCTTAAGTCTAAAACCTTAAAACAGATTAAGTCTAACCTATAAGCTACTAGAATAAGCCAAAAACACACATTTAAGAACACTAAATAAGCTAGAAAAAAGCTTCTGAATAAGACAATTCAGGCTATTAACTATGTTTTTGGTTTTTTTAAAAGACAATTAAGCTATTTGCAGACTCATAAAAAGCTAGTAAAAGAAAGCTAAAACCCAAAATAAGCTCAAACAGATTGAGCTTATAGCACAATGAGCTTGTGCTATGAAAATAAGACCCTAAAACTTACTTTAACTACCCTAAATTTGTGATTGAAAAGTGACTTTTTAAACTTTAAAACTTAAACAACACTTGACAGATTGACACTTAAATTTAACAAGTCAAATGCACACTCAACTTGCTCTTTTCCTACTACATTTAGAAACAACTTAGAAGCATAAACAAGACCTTAAAATAACTTTTAAGCAAAAATCAAATATAAACAGTTTGAAATCCTTTTGATTCTAGCAGACTTGAAATTTTGATAAACAAACCTCAAAACTAAATAAAACTTAATCCTAACTTATTAAAACTTGTATTAAGAGTGATTTAAGACTAATCAAAAGTAGATTTCAAAACCAAAAGTGCCCAAACAGTATTAACTCTTGGTTAATACTGCTAACCCAAACACCCCTTTAAAAACCTCAACTCCCGATTCAGGCTTAAATCAGGTCTTAAAGTCCTCAAATGATGAAAACAGATTAAAATCTAAGTTTATTAAAGTCTAATAAGCAATAACCTCTAATAAATAAGCTCTAGTTAATAAGCTAAGACAATCAGCTATATTAAGTAAAAGTAGGCAGATTTTATCAAAACTAACTCTAAACTATTTAAATCTAATAACTAATCATATTAAGCTAACTTTAGATAAGAAAAGCACAAATAAGTAACATAGATAAGTAGATAAGCAATGATAAGCAGAAATAAGCAAAAACAAAAAATGAGCTAAAATGAGAAAAGTGACTTACAGTTGCCTGTTCTCAAAACAAGGCTAACACGTGCTCTTTTAGAGCTTGTCAACAAGCTCCAGCTTGTTTAGAACAAGCTGGTGAGGTCCATAAGCCCATCCTTTTTTGGCTTATCATCCAAATAAGCTGAGGTAGTTTAGGGGTGGATTTTGAGTGAAAATGGCTTAATCACTATAAGCTATGGAAAACCTTATATTGCATAAGTAAAACAGTTTAGACAAAGGGAAACAAGAGCTTATCAAACCATTTTTAAAACATATAATTCTGTAACATTAAAAACAGAATTTAAACTAAAACTTTAAAATTTCATTAATTCTTAAAAAACGTTTACAAGACTGGAAAGAAAGTTACAATAAGCTATCTTAAACTAATAAAAGCTGTAAAATACAATAAAGATCTACACTAGATACTCTAAATTCTGACCTAATGGCCACTACTTATAGACGAATGAGAAGGTTCTTGGTCTTGAGCCTGTGTTTTTTTTCTGTGAGAGGAATGGGAGAGTGTTCTCCAAGTCTTCAATTCTGAGCCCTTGATTCTTCATTTGTGTTTCTTTGTTTTGATCACAACCATTAATTTGATTTGACCAATAAACCTTCATGGGATTTCCAAAGTGGACTTGTCATCTTGCTGGGGGTGGGATTAAAAAGTAAGGTTGAGTGGGTTTGTCTGGTTACAGATAAAAAGAGGGAAAGAGACGGGTGAATAGTAACAGGGGGTTTGGCGGGAAAGTGGTTTCAGTGTTTGATTTGTAATGGGAGTTAGTGTGGCACCCCGTAAGAAAACTTAATTCCCTTTTCGTTAAGAAAAAGTCATGTACTGCAAGTTTGCGAATTCACCGGTGACCAAAAGTGTTAATAAGTGTGACCCTATGTTATTTAAAGTGAAGAAATGTGTATTTTGTGTGACTATTGATCATCCAATGGTCACATGAATTTTATGTTTGTATGGCCTTTTATAATATTTAGTCACACAAAGCATGAAATTTTATGATGATCGATTTCACATTTTATTCTAAATAATAGCCACATGAATACTTCACGATGTGACCGTTATGAATATATTGGTCAAATATAATCACCTTAAATTTGGCCATAAACATAATTTAGTCACACATTTGTGATATGTTGTGGCTATTATTAAGGCATATTGTCACATGATCGTGCTAGAAGTAAATGTGACTATACATATTAGCTTTTGGCAAGCTAACACAAAGTAAACTTTAAACACACATATTAAGTTACGTGACCATATGTAATGATTTGGCCATCCCTCGTAAGTTTTTGGCTTTGATGTTTTCTTCCTTGATTGCTTCGGTTTGAGCTTTGAGGATTTGAGTTGGTAATTTTAGGTGACAAGTCATGATCAATGATCTGATTCGGAGTGGTTTAATTCGTTCCTTTCGGTTTAAGGCATCTGCTCCGACATTTACCTTTCCAAGGTGATAACGAATCTCACAATCATAATCTGCAAGTAATTCTAACCAACGGCGTTGTCTCATGTTCAATTCTTTTTAATTAAGAATATGTTAAAGACTTTTGTGATCGGTGAAAACCATACACTTTGTGCCATAGAGATAGTGTCTCCAGATTTTAAGAGCTAACACAACTGCTCCTAATTCGAGATCATGAGTGGTATAGTTTTCTTCATGAGGTTTGAGTTGTCGAGATGCATATGTAATAACCTTCTCTCTTTGCATTAATACCGCTCCCAGACCTTGAGGGGATGCATCACTGTAAACAAAAAAATCATTGTTTCCTTTTATTAATGCTAAGATTGGAGCTTCACATAGCTTTTGTTTTAGCAGTTGAAAAGCTGATTCTTGGTCTTTTTCCCATATATACTTCTTGTTTTTCTGGGTTAATTTAGTCAAAGGCTTTGCAATCTTCGAAAAATCTTTGATAAATCTCCGATAATAGCCGGCAAGTCCTAAGAATTGACGTATTTATGTGGGTGTAGTAGGAGATGTCCAATTCTTAACTGCTTCTGTCTTGGCGGGACCAACATGAAGTCCTTGACTATCAATCAAATGTCCAAGAAATTGCACGATACAAATCCAAAAATCACATTTGGAGAACTTGGCATACAATTTCTCTTTTCTGAGTATTTCCAAGATTATTCTCAAATGTTTTGCGCGTTCTTCTTCGTTACGAGATTAGATGAGAATATCATTGATTTACACTATCACAAATTTATCCAAGTATGGTTTACACACACGATTCATGAGATCCATGAATACAGCAGGTGCGTTAGTTAAACCAAATGGCATTACTTGAAATTCATAGTGTCCGTATCTTGTTCTGAAAGCAGTCTTAGGAATATCTTCATCCCTTACTCTCAGTTGATGATATCCTGATCTTAAGTCAATTTTTGAGTAGACACTCGAACCTTAAAGTTGATCGAATAAGTCATCGATTCTGGGTAATGGGTAACGATTCTTTACAGTAAGTTTATTCAACTCCCGGTAATCGATACACATTCTAAAAGATCCGTCTTTCTTTTTAACAAATAAGACAGGAGCTCCCCAGGGTGAAGTACTTGGTCGTATAAAACCTCGGTCTGACAATTCTTGAAGTTGATTAGATAGTTCCTGCATTTCTGAAGGAGCTAATCTATAGGGTATGCGGGCTACAAGCGTTGCTCTAGGAATTAAATTGATTTGGAATTCTACTTGACGAACGGGAGGGAGACCAGGTAGATCTTTAGGAAAAAATTCTGGGAATTCTCTAACTACGGGAATATTTTCTAATCTCTTCTCGTCTGACTTCTTCTTTTCTGTTACGTGGATCATGAAAACTTGCAACCTCGGGATATGTATAATTCGGTTTTTATACAAGGTATGAGATTTAGTCGGGTCTTACTTCGGTCACCTCAAATGATCAAAGTTTCATCGTTAATAGGAATGTGAACGACTTTCTCGTTACAGATAATTTTGGCATGATACTTGGACAACCAGTCCATACCAATGACAACGTCGAAACTATCGAGTTTAATCGGCATAAGATCGATTTTGAAAGGTTGATTTAGCAAGGTTAAGGTGCAACCCTGGGTAATGGTGTTTGTGCTTACTAGGTTTCTGTAAGCCATTTTGATATCGTAAAAAGTATCTATTGTAATACGCAGGATATTTAGCATAGAGGCAAGAGATGTGGATATGAAGCTTTTATCGGCTCCGGAATCAAATAATACTCTAGCTAAATGTTGGTTTAGGAGAAACATACCCGTAACTACGTTCGGGTCTTGATGAGCTTTCCTATCCCTTAGCATATAGGCTCTTCCCTGGGCATTGATGTTGGTCTTTCGGCACTAATTTGTATAATTCCCTTTCTCTCCACAGGCATGACAAATAACTGTCACTGGTAGCTGATTACTTCCAGTGGCTGGCCGACAGTTCTTGGTCAAATGACCCACCTTTTTGCAAGTATTACACTTAACAGTACAAGGTTTGGTGTGATGGATATCACATTTTCTACATAATAGGAGGTTTCCGGCATACCTATTGTTCTCAGCAGGAGTGGCAGCATACGCTTTGACAGCTTCTTACCTTCGGTTCTGTTACGGTTGGTGATTATTGTACTGGTTGTTGGTGTTGGTGTTACTGTAGTTGTTGTTGTTTCGGTAATTGTTGTTGTTGAAAGTTCTTCTGTCGTTAAACTTTCATTTATAATCACTTGATACTTGCACCGGAGTGTGCTTTGTTACTTGATCCATTAGCCTTTGGGCTATGTTAATGGCTTTCTTTAGAGTTTGAGGTTTAGAGGCGGTAACATTCCCTTCAATACTTCTTGGTAACCCTTCGATGAAGGCTTCCAGGAGTTTCTCGGTGTTTGATACCATGTTCGGGCATAGAACTGCTAATTCTTGGAATCTTCTAACGTAAGGTTTGAGATAATTTCCCTTTACAGTCAGATTGTAAAGTTCATCTTCCATCTTTCTGACTTTAGTTCGAGGACAATACTTGTTTGTCAAGAGCCTCTTTAACTCAGTCTAGGTGATTTGATTGGCTTGATCTACTCCCGTAGGTTGGGCGTATGCATTCCACCAGGACTAGGCATCATCCGTAAGGGTAGAAACCCGTCACTAAACCTAAACCTCACCCCCCACATGGATGTGCCAAGCTGGCAAACCTAAACCAAATCCCCTCAAACCGAATCAATGGTTGAAATGTTCTTTGATTGGGAAACACTCAAAACCAAGGCCAGGATTGCATTGTGTTTATACATACACAACAGGCACACAAGACTCATTTTGTCTCTATAAAGAACACATTTCAGAAAAGACAAAGCAAAGAGAAGAGCCATATACTCGTTATCTATATAAGACATTGTAAAGCCATTGTGCAGTAGGCATGTAGTGTAGAACTCATTTAAGTTTTTAATTTAAATGTCATTTATTGTACTTAATTCATTTTTTATAAAAAGATTCAATAAAGTTTAAATTTAGTTTTACTAGTGTATTCCAAGTTTCATTTCAACTTATGTTTTAAGCTCATATAAAGATTTTAATAATCATTTTACTACCTGTTTTAAACGTTATACAAGAAAGACTAAAAGAAAAAAGAATAAAAAAGTGTGCTTATGGATGAATGGGCTGACATGGAAGAGGCTATTGGTTCTTAGTTTAGCTAATACATAAGCTAAGGGGTAGGTTAGATGCTTAATTAGGCTTTCATACACACCTGATTTGAGCAAGGATTTCATGTATGAACTCTCTTTTAAATTTTAGCTTATATTACTGTAGCATTGCTTATTGTAGCCTTATTCTCTGCTTATTTTAGTCTTTTATGGCTTATTTATGTTTTGTGTTATGCTTACATATGCCTTTTAAGGTTGCTCTTGTTTCATTTACTAGTCATTTGCCTTAAAACTGCCATTTGAATGTCCTATTTTTTCTTTTGCTTATTAGCTTTTGAAGTGCTTATTTCCCTTGCTTTTTACTTTTTAATCACTTAACATTACATCATGATAATATGGTCCTTAAAATCTTGCTTATATCATCATTAAAACTCTAAAACTGTTTTCAAAAAACTAACGGGTGTTGGTTTAAGTATTTGACCTTCAAAGTCAAAAATAACTAGAGGCCATTTTGTTAAGTCACTTATGTTTAACCTTAAAAATTAGTATGATTCGTTTTAAAAAGTTAGTATTGATTTTATAAAGAGGTTGTGGTTTGTTTTCCTAACTCCGGCACAACACTGTTATGAGATAAGTCAGGATGCTTATTCCTTAAGTAGGGGCATAGGACTTTGTTTAGTCTATATTTTGTGTTTAAAAACACACTTAATAGAGTGTGTTTAATGCAGCTGCAACCTCAAGGGCCTGCACCTTTATCTTTTGCTTGTTGCCATTGCATCAGCATTGGGAACCAAGTTTCCACTGACTTCACTTTTTAGCTCTCAATTTAGTTAGCAAAGTAAGTAGTTATAAGCTAGGATTTAGCTACAGTTTAGTCTTCATATAGCTTAGTTTAAATCAGCACTTGTTTTTCCATTTTAGCTTATTATATCTTTTTACAAGTTTTTTTTAGCCTTAGAAACTAAAACTCCCTGGTGCTAGGATGATTTTCAAATTGCTTTTTCTTTGCTTGATAATTGTGTCTGCTCAATGATTATTGGCTTTCAAGAAAGCCAATAAAGCCTCTTTCATAAACATTCCTTTAGTTTAAACCTTAGAAGACCTCTAGTTACTTATCACTAAGCCTGTAAGTAGGCTTATTTTTTCCTTGTTTTTTTGCTAAGTGTAGGAAAAGCTTTATTTGTTTCCTTTTTCTAGCTTATTAAGTGCTTTTTAGTTATTTGATTTTAGTTCTTATATACTTATTAATGTGCCCTTGTGTCAGTCTTTGCTTATTTCCTCATTGTACGTTGCTATTATGTGCTAACAGTCAAAAAGAAAAAGCCACATGTGGCTTTAAACTCAATTTTTAAGTAAACTGCCATCTTAGAGCCCTTTTTCCAGTTTATTTTATAAGCATTCGACGAGTAAAGCATTCACGAAAAGTTGTAGTTATATAAAATGACCACCTTCATGTGCTTAACAAGTTTGTATAAAAAGTTTTTCTAAAAAAAAAGTGGATAAGAGGAAACCCGGGCGAGCAAGACTCGAACCCGGGTCTCAACCCTCTTTCATACCAACACCCCTACCGCTGTGCCCTTGGGACTTCTTCGTTAGAAGCCCAAGTGGTTATTAATTTAACCACATTTCTCCCAATAAGCCTTTCAGCCCTTGTGGGCTTATTCCTGGCTTATTTATAAGCTGTGGATTCAAGTTGGTATTTTTCTTAGGATAGTTGTAGCTTAATCTATTTTTTTGTATTTTTTTGTAATTTTTACTGTTCATTTACTAATTTTTATAATTTATTTTCTTTTAAACTGTTTTTAATTCATAAAAAATAAATAAAAAGTCAAAAAAATATTTTTCTTTTTTAGAAAATTTTATTTAGTCATATTTTATTTAGGAAAAATAGAAAATCGTTTGTAGGGTCGTTTTTGCAAAATCGTACTTTTTAAAGAACGGGATTTACATAAAGTTGGTGAATTCATAGGTTTGGATTTGATATAAGAGTGGATCACAAATTTTGCAAAACGCATGTGACTATTATAACATATACAATATCACATAAAAAGGCATTTACATTGCACTAAGCTCATGATATTGAGGCTAAATGTAATGGGAGCATGCTAAATGCTAAATAAACTTGCCCCGACGGGTGCCAACATGACACTTCATAGTATCACTCGACATGGTATACGTCTGTTGATCATGTAAGAACTACTTACACGGACGGGGATGATTAGTCCCAATAGATCTATTTACAACACTCGCGCTCACTTACCAATCCAAATGATCATAAGTAACTAACGGTTCATGATAACTCGGGCATACAAGTTTCAACATTTACTTAAGCAACACGTAAACAAGATTGGGAAAAACGTAAAGCATTTGTGTCCAATGTTTAAAAGCAAGCAATGTTTCTCACCCCAAAAAGTAAAGCAAGTAGTAAAAACATAGGGCTATGAACTCACCTTAGCAAGATGAGCGAACGGTAAATCACGTAAATGAAAGATGATATAGAAATCTAGCCGCGACCTAGATAAATAACGCGTCTTAGGAAAACGGAAAGTATACTAAATATAACACGAAACGCTTAATATAGAAAGACATCTATGTGTGTTTGTGTTTTGGTTTTATTTATCAAAAAAATAAAATTCACAAATTGGTAAAATACCAAAATATAATATTCTCAACTGAGGTATAATCATAATAACTTCCGGTGAACTTGTTGGTTCCCAACTCGAACAAAAGATTTAAAAACTTGTCATTTGTGTCGCTTACGACGTAAAAAATAATACGAACTCACCTCGATTTGATTAACAAACTAAAATGTGGGTATAAGGAGGGTTGTTCCGAGGAACTACGACCCGAAAGGAGAAATAAGCTTCGCGCTATTCTTACTCCTCCGCTCGCTTGTGCGTTTTTCATTTTGAGAGCTACCGTGAAGTAAGTAGATTAATTGGTTAAAGTTGTCTTATCTCACTATCCGTTAAAATCAATTATGAATAAATCGTTGAAAAACCAAAAAAAAAAGAACAAAAAAAAATTAGTGTAATTTTTTTTAGTGCTTGCGCACTCGTTCCCAATCTCATAATCTTCACCATCAACAACAACAGGCCCCACCACCTGTTGTTGAACCATTTAATCATGAAGAACCAATTGAAAATCCAGCTCCTCCCCTAGCTCCGATGGATGATACCCGGACTATGCTCAATGCTCGAACAACCACCGCGGTTATGAGGATGTCCATCGTTGTGCACCCGAACACCGCGGACAACTTTTAGCTTAACACCAGCTCGCTTAACCTCGTTCATAAAACAAGCAATTTTTGGACATGACAAAGAAGATTCCTACCATGACCACATCCATATTTTTCAACAAGACACTTCTACGATGAAGTTCCCAGAACGACTGAGTACGTCCGGTAAAGCTTATGGCTTTTCCCCATTTTCTCCCGCTCGAAGGGTGCAAGCACGGATTTGGCTTGAGAAAGAACACACAAACACAAAAAACAAAACAAAAACAACCACAACAAAAACACATAAACACAGACACAACAAAAACAAAGCAAACAACAAACAACAAAGCACACACCGCCCCTCGATATCGATCCAACATGTGGGAAGACTAGTTTCGAAATTCATACAACCAATTTTTCCCTCGTCTAAAACAATAACCAATCTTCGAAATGAAATCACGAGATTTCACAAGATTTGATGAGACGTTTTATGAAAGCATGGACCGATTTTAACGATCTCTAGCGGGCAGTCCACATCATGGATTTTCAGAATTGCATCAACTCGATACATTCTATAATGCCTTGAACTCTAATGATCAGGATTCATTAAATTCCGCCGCGGGTGGTAACTTTTTGGATAAAATGCCTCGTGATTGCCTAAGAATCATTGAAAGCAAATCCAAAGTTCGTAATTCACGTAACAAACCGGTTGTTGCCAAAGTGAGTTCGAGCACTTTCCACCCCCGGAATTTCTTCCGATTTGCTGAGCTAAAGGATATGGGGAAAGCCCTTACTTCTTGATAAGAAAAATCAATCTCTCGCTCCTACTCCCGTAAAGCGGTTGAGGAAAGTTGTGTTACTTGCGGTGGTGCTCATTCCTACCAAACTTGTCCAGCCACCACTGGCAATGTTTATCGAGATAATATTCAAGAATATGTCTCTCAAGCAGCCGCAGCTAACTACAACCAAGGAAACACCGGTTATCGAGCCCCGATTTCAAATCAAATTCGACCTCCCGGTTTTCCTCCCGTTCAAAACAATCATAATGTGCAAAATCAAGGAAACAATCAGAATCGTTACAACCAAAACCGGGGGAATTTCAATCAAGCTCCAGCTTACCAACCCCCGGTTCATCAAGGTCAAATCTATCGACCTCAGGTTGTTCAACCTCCTGCTTATCAAGCTCCCGCCTATCAAGCTCCAGCTCCTCAAATTCAAGGTGTATCAAAGGAAGATTTCCAAGCCTACGTAAAGGCTAATGATGCTGTGATGAGGAACATGCAAACTCAAGGTCAAAACATGCAAAATCAATTGACCAATCTCACGGACATGCTTTCCAAATTTGTCACTTCCAATACCGCCTCTACTTCGGGAACTCTCCCTAGTAACACTGTTACTAACCCGAAGGAGGACTTGAAAGGTATTACCACTCGAAGTGGCGTTGCTTACAAAGGACCCACAATTCCTATTACTTCTTCTCCTAAAGTAATGGAACGTGAGACCGAGGTCACAAAGGACACGATGCCTCCTACTAATAACGGAAGCACCGAAGACGTCCAACCTCCGGTTGTCCCTGTTGTCCATCATGAATCAATCTCTGAGCCCGGAAATGCTCCAGTTAGTGCTTCGATGCCTAACCAAAAAGCATCAATTCCATTTCCTTCAAGAAGAAATGATGAAAGACGTCGTGAAAAAGCTAACGACCAAATTGAGAAATTCTACGAAATCTTTAGAGATTTGAGTTTCGAAATTAGCTTTACGGATGCCTTGATGCTTATGCCAAAATTCGCCTCGACTCTAAAAACCTTAATCGGAAACAAAGAAAAGTTGAGTGAAATGGCTAGAACTTCATTGAATGAGAATTGCTCGGCGGTGATCCTAAACAAGTTACCGAAAAAACTTGGAGACCCTGGCCGATTTCTTATTCTGTGTGAATTCTTCGGGATTAATACATGCAACGCCTTGGCCGATCTTGGCGCAAGCATTAATCTTATGCCATATTCCGTATGGAAAAATCTCTCTCTTCCCGAACTAACCCCGACTTGCATGACGCTAGAGCTAGCGGACCGTTCGATCTCTGAACCGATCGGTATCGCTGAAGACGTCTATGTAACGGTGGGAAAGTTCCAATTTCCAGCAGATTTCGTGGTCGTAGATTTTGAGCCAGACCCCCGAGTACCTTTAATTCTCGGGAGGAGTTTCTTAAAGACCAGTCGTGCATTGATAGATGTATACGAGTATACGAGGGTGAAATAACCCTTCGTGTTGGCAGAGAGGCCATTACATTTAATCTGGACCAAACTTCGAGATACACGGCTAATTACCATCATATGACGGCAAACCGAATTGACCGTATTGTATATGGCTTGTGAAGAATACTCTCAAGAAGTTCTTGGTTTCTCAAATGTGATCTCAAGTGGCAATCCCACTCCTTACTATGATCTAATCGTTTCTACCACCTCTCCTACTTTAACTCCATTCGGGGACAGTGATTTTTTCCTTTTCGAAGAAGCCGACTCTTTCTGCTAAAGAGATGAATCCAACTTCACCGTACAGTATGATCCAACATATTATGACCCTGATGGGGACATTCTTCTCCTCGAAGCAATTCTTAATAGTGATCCTTCACCACCACCTCCCAATCAAGGAAATTATTTTCCAGAAACTCGAAAAGATCTTAAAATTTGTGAAGCAAACAATAAAAAATCTTCATTTAATGAGCCCTCTGAGGTTGAACTCAAGGACTTGCCACCTCATCTAGAATATGCATTTTTGGAGGGTAACGACAAGTTGCCCATCATAATTGTAAAAGATTTAAAGAATGAGGAAAAGGCCGCTCTAATCGAGGTTCTAAAGTCCCACAAGCGAGCCATCGCTTGGAAACTTTCTTATATCAAGGGTATTGACCTAGAGTTTTGTACCCACAAAATTCTCATGGAAGAGGACTACGAACCAACGGTTCAACATCAAAGGCGGGTAAATCCAAAAATCCATAACGTCATCAAGAAAGAGGTTGAAAAGCTTCTTGACGCCTGATTAATTTATCCGATCTCTGACAGTCCATGGGTAAGCCCGGTGCACTGTGTACCGAAAAAGGGTGGCATGACCGTCGTCAAAAATGATGAAAATGATTTAAAGTTGAATGAAGCTACCTGAAAGGACCACTTTCCACTTCCCTTCATGGATCAAAAGACTCGCGGGAAATCAATACTATTGTTTCCTCGATGGCTTCTCGGGTTATTTTCAGATTCCCATAGACCCGAAGGACCAAGAAAAGACAACATTTACTTGCCCATACGGAACGTTTGCCTATCGCCGCATGCCTTTTGGGCTATGCAATGCACCTGGCACGTTTCAACGATGTATGATGGCAATCTTCCATGACATGATTGAAAAAACAATGGAAGTGTTTATGGATGACTTTTCAGTCTTCGGGGATTCTTTCTCTACATGCCTATCCCATTTGGAAAAAATGTTAAAACGGTGTGAAGACACCAATTTGGCCCTAAACTGGGAGAAAAGCCATTTTATGGTGAAAGAAGGCATTGTTCTTGGACACAAAATCTCCAAGTCGGGAATTGAGGTCGACCGAGCTAAAGTTGACGTTATCGCCAAGCTCCCTCACCCGACTACTGTGAAAGGTGTCCGAAGTTTTCTTGGGCACGCCGGTTTTTACCGACGTTTCATACAAGACTTTTCAAAAATAGCCCGCCCAATGACTCACCTGCTTGAAAAAGAGACTCCATTTTTCTTCTCAAAAGAGTGTATCGAATCCTTTAATACACTTAAAAGAAAATTGACCGAGGCTCTAATTTTGATTGCTCCCGACTGGGACTTGCCCTTCGAACTCATGTGTGATGCAAGCGACTTTGCAATTGGGGCAGTCCTAGGGCAACGAAAAAACAAGCATTTCCAACCAATTCACTATGCCAGCAAAACCATGACCGAAGCTCAAGCACACTACACTACGATCGAAAAAGAATTACTTACCATAGTGTACGCTTTTGAGAAGTTTCGGTCATATCTTGTTTTGTCCAAGAGCATAGTGTATACTAACCATTCTGCTATAAAGTATCTCTTCACTAAAAAGTATGTTAAGCCAAGACTGATACGGTGGATCCTTTTGCTCCAAGAATTTGATGTTATCATCCGAGACAAAAAAGGAGCAGAGAATCTAGCCGTCGATCATCTTTCCAGACTTGAGAACCCTCATCAAGATAAACTCGAGAACAAGGAAATCACAAAAACATTTCCCCTCGAAAATCTTAGATCGGTTGCTCTTCGTGTTGATAATACCCCATGGTTTGCAGATTTCGTAAACTACCATGCGGGGAACTTCATTGTCAAGGGAATGTCATCCCAGTAGAAAAACAAGTTTTTCAAAGATGTCAAACACTACTTCTGGGATGACCCCTTCTTGTTCAAAATCTGTGCGGATCAAGTGATCCGGCGGTGTGTGTACGGCAAAGAAGCTCTCGACATACTCGAAGCTTGCCATAATGGACCCACCGAGGGACATCACGGTGCAAATCTCACCGCCAAAAAGGTCTTTGATGCCGGATTCTTCTGGCCTACAATTTACAAAGATGCCCACGAGTTGGTTAAAAATTGCGACTCATGCCAACGACAAGGAAAATTTTCACAAGGGGATGAGATGCCTTAAAATTCCATCCAAGTTTGTGAAATCTTTGACGTTTGGAGCATAGACTTCATGGGACCGTTCCCATCATCAAAAGGAAACAAATACATTCTTGTGGTTGTCGATTACCTATCAAAATGGGTTGAAGCAAAGGCGTTCCCCACAAACGACGCCCGAGTAGTTTGCAAATTTCTTAAATCTCTCTTTGCTAGATTCGGTGCCCCTCTAGCTATCATTAGTGATCGTTGAACACATTTTTGCAATGACCAGTTTGCAAAGGTCATGCTTAAATATGGAGTCACTCATCGTCTCTCCATCGCGTATCACCCACAGACAAGTGGGCAGGTTGAGGTATCGAATCGTAGCTTAAAAAGAATTCTTGAAAGGATAGTGGGCGAAAAGCACAAAGCCTACTGGGCCCTTAAACATGCAAACTTTGATCTGAAGACCGCGGGAGATCAACGCAAAGTTCAACTCAATGAGTTAAATGAATTGCGTGATCAAGCCTATGAAAATTCTTTGATTTACAAAGAGAAAACTAAGAGGATTCATGACGCAAAGATCAAAAACCGCGTTTTTAACGTCGGTGATCAAGTCCTCCTCTTTAACTGAAGATTGAAAATTTTCTCTGGCAAGTTGAAATCCCGCTGGTCAGGACCATTTACCATTGTTCAAGTATTTCCGTATGGCACCGTTGAGTTATCCCAAAACTCCGGGCCAAACTTCAAAGTAAATGGTCATCGTCTTAAGCACTACTTTGGAGGAGATGTCCCTGCTATGGATATCCTGGATCTCCAAACCTTCCCTAAGGACAATTAAATTCGAGGATTGGGTCAAGCTAAATAACCCTAAACAAGCGTTTCGTGGGAGGCACCCCATGCTTATCCTAGTTTATTCGTAGTAGTAGTATGCTAGCTTAGTAGTAATGAATAAGTATGTTGTGTGAGGAGGCTTGCCTCTTTCCTTTTCCGTGTTTTGTGTTTTGTGTTGTATGTCCCGGATGTCCCGGATTTTTGAAGCCTCTCGTGCTCGCGGTTTTTGTCCTTCGATCACAAGAACTTCAAATCCTCAGCTTCATTTTGGGAATCCAATATCCAAATCTTATCGACTAACGTTTATCTTTAAGCATACTTAATAAACGGCTTAGGATTTACGTAGAAACCCTTCGTAAAAACATTGAGGACAATGTTTCATTCTAGTATGGGGGGATCTTCGATTTGATTGTGCCTGCAGCCGTTGTTTTCACGTAATCCTGTTTTTACCACCAAAATTTCAAAAAAAATGAAAAAATTTAAAAATTTTCAAAAATAAAATAAGTGTTTTGTCACAATTTTGACTTTCCTGCTGGGTAGAAAAAAGTAAAATTTTGACCATCGATCATCGAGCGTGTTATCTTTACTTGTATCCTTAACATTTAGATAAACGTCGCGAATATTCGCGAAAGAACGAAAAATGATAGTGTTAATTATGAGTTGGATGCTAAACAAGGATTATTTGGAAATCTTAAGAGCTTATGTGTGTAATAATGGTCCATTTTCTCCATAAAGCTCTTAACCTGATTAAAAAATACTGCCTACTTTTGGAGATTTAAACTTAAATCAATAATTTTTTATGTAGTATATAGCAAAACTTTAGCCTCAGTTCAAAATATCCTTATACTAGAATTTTTCAAAAGACGACTTGTTTAAATCAATAATTTTTATGTAGTATATAGCAAAAGCTTTAGCCTTAGTTCAAATTTATACTTGAATTTTTCAAAAAGACGTCTTCTCTATATATAAAAAAAATTGATGATATGTTGAAAAATGAAAAAATATAATAAATATAAACTGTGGGCTGATGAAAGTTTGATGCATCTTGCCGGCTCACAACCGATGTTACAGCCTTCTAAAGAAAGCCCATAGTAAGAATAATAATCCGAGACTGATAAAAGTTTGCTGCATCTTGCCGGCTCACAACCGATGTTGCAGCCTTCTAAAAGGTCGAGGGTTACAATTGCATAAATGTTTAATATTAAGTGTGAATGAATAAATAGATCTCTTTTTATTAAATTTAAATATGCTTTTAAACTTTAACTATTCTATTTTATAAGCTATGTGTATACGGAAAATCTGAGAGTTTTTGAAACCTAAGGTCTGTGAGTCCCGATACTAGTCTCTGTGAGGTGTCAAAAGCCTGGTCACTTAGCCGCAAGGTTGGGATGTGTCAAGACGAAAGTCGCTACATGGGATGATCTCGCCTTCAAACTCATTATTCTCGGGTGAAACGTGAAGCATAGAATTTTGCAAAACGTTGATCCATGGTTGAAATTCAAAATAGCACATACACCTAAGATATAATAATTGTCGGGAGTGAAAAGTTCACAAGTTGCAAATATGAGTAGTGTTAGCATCTTAACTCATATTTAGCGGTGATTTCGTTTTAAGCTTGGTTTGGAATAAATAAAAAGTCGGGGACGATGAATTTATCCTTTTTGGGGCATTCTCGGATCAAAATGCATCTTGTTCTATGATCCCTAAAAGTTATAAAATAACGAAAGTCAAATAAGTTAGTTAGTTGCTTAAAATAAAAAATACAAAAATATGTGTAAGAGTATATATTTAAAATGGTAAAGACGGGGCTTTTCCAAACTTATGAGTCTTTACTTCCCCTCAACAAACACTTAGCTACTTTTCGAGGTTATTAGTCGAGGGGGATCGAGATTCTTAGTTTTCTAAGTGCTTACTTCATAGCATTGCGTGAGGACACGACAATGTCTTAGTATGGGGGATTTTGGTATGCGTTTAATTACACATACCTTTCACCATTAAAATCGGACTTAAATGACCAAAAACGTACAAAAAATACATTGTATTTGTATGTTTTCACTTATATTGTGCAGGAAACGGATATCCGAAAAAAAGGACGAAAAATCAAGCTAAAAACAACAAAACTGAGCACGGAATGGAAAAGCGTGGAAAAGACAAAGTCAAATCGAAGCAAACCCAAGATGAAGTCAAGTCAGCCCCGCAAAGTCAACAGTCAAAACCGGAGCCGATACCGAAGAATACTTAATGGACCCACCCAAACCCATCTAATGGGCCGGGTCAGCCCATTAGTATACTATATGAAGACCATGAGCCCAATCCCTTTTATATTTAACCACTAAAAGCCCATTATCCCTTTCATTTACCAAACGAGCCCAATTGATATAAACTGGCCCAAATCTATGATACTTAACGGGCGTTTACACCGCAAGGACTGGTATTGCAATCTCATAAGACACTTTGAGGGGGGAAAATTGCCAAGTCACCAAACTCACCTCTGCACAAAACAAAATTAAAACCCTGTACACACAACCCATTTTACCCGCCAAATCCCTGACCCATTGTTCATGTATCCCTGTCCCCCCCCCCCTCCTCGACCACTGTTCACTATACTCCAAACTCATCTCTTTCCCCTCACAAGCCTCCAAGATACAAGTTGGCAATCCCTAAGCCAACCATTGGTTCGAAGAAAACAACAACAAATGAAGGGTTGAGATTAGAGATTGGGCTCCAAGCAAACATGAAGGCTCTAACATACACGTTGGCAATCCTAAAGGTGTTCATTGGACGATTAATATCAAGGGTTGAGATTTATGGATTGGGGGACAAGACTAATTGATGGCCAGGATTGGGTCTTTGAGCTCTCTCACAACACAAACACAAGAAGCACAACAAGAAGACCCGGGACATCTATAAAAGAGAAAAAAAAATAAACAGTAGAGAGCTAGTTTTTATGTAGGAGTAGAGTATTGTAATTTTAATGTTTTTTTTAATTCTGTCAATTTAAACTTTAAGCTTTGTAATCTTTTACTCTTTTAATGAAAATTTAAACTTTATGCAAAATTGTCCTTACTATCTTTAACTGCTTATTTTGCTTCCTTAAGCTTATTGATGCTTGTTTGTCCTGACATACTTGCCCCTTTGTGTGTTTAGCTTATTCAATATCTGGTTGTCCAAAATTTTCATTAATACAGTTTATTTTGTAGTTCAAAATGTCAAAATCTCTTTTTAAGGGGTGTTTGGGTTAAGCCCAAAACGGGTCAAAAGGGAAATAGTATGGGTTGGGGTCACAACTTAGTTTTAGCTTAAGTATTTAAGCTCATCTAAGTGTGTTTTTAAAAGTTTTTAAGTTTCAAAACTGTTTTTCAAAATCTTTTTTTTAGCTATTTTCAAAACTGTGGTTTCTAAAAAGGTATACAATGGCTTATTTAGATAAGCCATTGTATACTTGAGTTTTAGTGTCATAAAAAGAGTGCATTGTGTGTCTAAACAAGGTGTAAACAAAAGCTTTAAGCCACTTGACTTTTTAAGTCAAAACTGTCAAAAAGGTTAAGTGTAAATTTTTAAGCAAAAGGCCCATTTTTCATCTTCAAAAATCAGCATGTTTGCCTTATTTTTAGAAGCTTAAAGTTTGAGCATAAGCTCACTTTAAGCTGTTCTTTATCTGTTTTAACCAAGTTTTTAAGTTTAAGCTTATTTGAAGCTGTCAAATTAAGCACCCCTTGTTTTAGCCTTAATTTCCCCTGGTGCAAAGGGGGGACTTTTAAGCCCTCTTTTCTAGTTTCCTAGTGCACTCAACCCCAAGCTTTTGGCTTTTCTTAAAAGCCCATAAGCTCTTAGATAAGTGTCCTCAATTTCTGTTCTTAAAAAGCTATTTTGATAGCTTATTTTTAAGCTAAAAGTAGCCCTTTGGCTGTTTTTACTTAGGCTTAGTGTAGAAACTGCTTATTTCCTTTTTAGCTTATTAGGAGCTTTTTAGATGATAAATTCTGTCCTTAGTTGCTTATTAGGTGTGTTAATAAGCCTTAGATAGCTTATTGCCTTTGTCCTTAGCTTATTAAGTTCTTTTTAAGCCACATTTACCCCAACAGTACTAACTCCTTAGTTAGTACTGTTGTGGGTAATAAGCCACTCTTGGGCTTATTCAGCTTATTTTCATAAGCTCACTTTGTCCTCCTAGCCGGCTTATTTTGATTTAGTATGGTTTAGTTGTTGTGCTGATTTGCCTTTGCATTGATTATTTGGTGCCAAACGTAGTAGCCTTTTAGCATTTTAGGCCTTAAGCTTAATTTCAGCTTCTTGTCTTATAAGCCTTTTTAAGCTTACGAGTTTATGCTTTTTAGAACTTAGTGCTTTTTCTAGGTTAGGTTAGACCCCACCCTTTTCGGCTTATTTTCTTTAGCTTAGCTTAATAGTCTAAAAGGCCCAAAAGCATAAGCATTTTTGCCCTTTTAGGATTAGTTAAGGGTTACTGTCCATTTTAAGACCTTTTTAGCTTACTTAGTGGTAGATTTCAGCTCTTTAATGCTTATTTAGGATAGGGTAGTTAACCCTTTTTAGCTTATTAATCTACATTCTAGCTTATTAGTTCAAAATGTCCAAAAAGACTTAAGCATTTTTAGCCTTAATATTGATTTAAGCTTCTGTCATGTTAGATGCCCTTTTACAGCTTATTCATAGCTTTTCAAAAAAGGTCATAGTTTTGAAAGTTGTTAAGCTCCAAAAGCTTAACAACTTTGCTTTACAAAGTTTGTCAAAAAAAAAGAAGGGAGATAAGGGGTGACCCGGGTGAGCAAGACTCGAACCCGGGTCTCAACCCTCAATACACCCTTCCTTTATAACTTGCATACGCCTGGGCCCTTGGGTCTTTTTATGTTTCGACCATGGGCACTTTGAATTTAAGGGGGTTTTTGGCCTTAAAGCTATAAGCTGTTTTAGGCTTATTTTCGGCTTATTTATAAGCCGAATTTTAGGTTTCTCAATTTTTGTAGGATAGTTGTAGTATAAAGTATTTTAGGTAAAATTTTCAGAATTTTTAAAAGTAGTTTTTAGTATTTTTATAATTTAATTTCGTTATAAGTTTTAAAAATTCAAAAAATAATTCCTAAAAATTATCAAAAAATATTTTTCTTTTTTAGAAATATTTTCTTTAGTTTTTTTTCATATAGTTTGTAGGAAAAATATAAAAAAACTTTGTGAGGTTTAATTTTTCATCTTTTTGATTATTAAAGAACGGGCTCGGTGCGGTTTTTGTCTTGTCTGTTTTTGGTCAAACGACCTCCGTTTTTTTTTTGTTTCAGATTAAATCGTAAAGACCCGATAACCAAACGTAAGCTATAATTTTAGAGATTTCATCAATCTAGTCCACAACTTTAAACCGTGCGTTTATTTTTATAAAGGAACTTTCTATTAAATCATTTAGGGATATCCGGGCACGTGTCGAATTATTTAGTTTCTTTTATTTTTATCATCTTTCTTATATAATACTTGGAAAGTATTATATAATTAAACCAATTTATTTTAATTGTCATCTTTTAGATGTAACCCGTGTCATGTATTATATACGCTTCGAGTTATTCTTTTGGTTGTGTATCTTGTTATATAATTCACGGTATGAATTATATACTCGGTCATTTTTTCATTATGTAATATATACGGAATATATTACACACCTTGCGTTTATTCTTTGATTTATTTATTTAACCAACCACCAAGCTATTACAACTTTAAATCTAAATCTTTTATCAACGTGTCGCGTTGATGTACTCATTCATCGGAAAACCCAAATACATTATCCTAGGCTAGTAGGATATAACCGTTAAGATAAACCGCAACTTCTTAGTCGAGCCGTTCCAGTTTCCGTTTTGCCTGGCGCTTAATATGCGCATTCCCGCCAATCGTTCTACAACATCGATGTGAGTTTATAGCCCCTCTTTCACTTGTTTTACATTTACTTTACAAATCTCGGGGGAGAATACATGCTCAATACAACTTGTTTACATATTCGTTTACAATATCTTTTACATACTATTCTACACACTTGGTTTACATACTTGGTTTTGCAATTCATTACAAACTCAATTACTTGATTTATATCACACTCTTTTCTACTTATGGATTTAAGTACTCAAAGCTATTTACGAATACAATGGTTAATTTTTATTGGACACAAGTGTTTTCGGTTATCATCTCCTATTTACATGTGCCTAAGTAACATAACCCACCATTGCCCATTATCATGAACTGTTAAATTCTTGACCGGAGGACCGGTTGAGGAAGCGCGAGTGTATAAATAGATCTATTTGGGATTGACATCCCTGTTCGGGTGAGTAGCTCTCACTAGTTTCGACTGTACTGAAACAACGAATGCATACATGTCGGAACAATTTGGATGTTTACGGGTTTGAACATCTACACGGGCCTTTATTTGCATTAAATTGCATACATAGATGTCGAGCTTCAGTGTCATGAGCTTAGCGCAACAGTAGATATTATTTATGTGGTACTGTATCTGTTATAGTAGACCCATACATTTTGGAAAATCAACGATAACGTAATCACTGTCACAATACTACTTTTTTACACACTACTAATTATATGAACCAGTTTCATCTATATTGTGGTGATGCAATACAACACTAAACTCTTTTGGTTCTACATTTCACTCTCTACATTTATTAGCGTATTAATTATTAATGGATTGAATTATGGTCATACTCTACTTTTAAATATTTGGATTTCAACATTTGCATTTATACTTACAACATACTCTATGAAATACTCACCTAACATTTTGTTGACACTTTTAAGCATCGTTTATACTCAGGTGAGATTAGATTGCTTGGCTTAATTGATGTAGATTGGAGTCTAAATTTGACAAGATTTTCTGGATTTATCTATTTCTATTCAAATGTCTCAATTTCGTGTATTGCTTTCAAGATTTTTCATTCGTGATGCCGCAATTACGGGACAATATGTTATATCAAATTTCAAGAAAATTCAACGAGATGCACTTTTACAAACTGACTTTAGAGGTCGTTCTCCTGTATCTTGCTGTTGTTGTATTATGGAGTAACGGCTCCCGGATATATTTCCGCTGCGTAATTTTTGGGGGTGTTTGTTACGATTGGTAATCAGAGCCAAGGGTTATAGAAAAAAACTAGGTTGGTATAAGTTTCCCTAGATATTAACCGTTTTCACAAAAAATTGCTCAATCACATCAAAACATTTTCAAAGTGATACACCACTACTTGCTTACATTATTGTTACATTTATGTTCTTAAATGAATACATATTATAATATATATATGCTTTACATCCCTCTTGCGTATATCGTATATTTATTTTATATAAGAGTTATTTACTATATTTACTCTGAACATCTTCTTAGACATTGCTGAGTTGCACTATGGTTCACTTCGTCATCAGACATTGTATAGTTAAGCAATGGTCTCCAAAAAATATTTTTTCATACTTTGTTACAATATCGTATTTCACGACAAGTCGTAATGATTTTTGTTTAGACATACGAATGATGTATGGATCTAAAGTACTACAAGTCTTGTTTGGGCGCGGATTGTAATAGATGATTGATATCGATAATTGCTATGCTAGAAAATCGCTCCATAAATGACCTTTATTGTAAAATTTCTGATTTTCATAAAGTATTGTTACGTCTACTTAATGCGAAATTTTTTTAGTCCGTTACGCGTTTACTTTTATAATTTGACGTTTTTAAGCCTAAATCGGTGACTAGAAGTATCCATTTAACGTGAAATGGTCACAAAATAACTTAAGGCGTTTTTGTCCAGTAAGTGTCTATAAATTATTTGAGCAGTGATTTTTGAGATTTGCTCAGTCTTTTTGATTTGTCACGTGTAAATGACTTACGTTTCGCAATTAAATTAACTTTAGACGCACCGGAAATACTTTAGATCCATTACCCTAGACTCTTAAACCGATACATATCTCTTAAGAAACTAAAAACACAAGGATATTAATCATATCTTGTTTTATAGCTCATAAACCCTACGATGTGGTCAAGTAAATCACAAAAAATTTATCTTAAAGATTTTGTGTACAACTAACGTCTAAGGAAATCTTTTTCCAAAGCCTAATAACATCTGAGTTTCATTAATAAAAAGGTCTATGTTGTCTCTACTAGTGTCTACTAGATATTTAAAATATCTTGGTTCTTTCCTTTTTGTTGTATGCCACGACATAAGCAAAGAAAAACCACAAGATCATGCAAGCTTGCATATCTAGCCATATCTTGTACAAACATTTAGCTAATTAAAGCTTTTGTCTCTTGATGGGATGGTTTAAGATCAAGTGGAGCAAAACTAGAAACTCTAAAGTCCCCTAGGGCACGTTCGGTGTGTTTGTGTGACTAGAAGACTTTACTAGCTCACACTCTCTATAAATAAAACTTACTAGTCACTTATGATAAAGTTCTAGGAACTTCAAACTCTCTCAAGGAAATAACACAACCCTTTTGGCTTATATTTCACTCGTCACTTCCTAAAAACCAAACCATACTTGAACCATTTCTCATTTCTCAAGACCAAGTAACTTTAAGAAGCATTCTCAAGCTAAGGAGGATCGGGTTTAAGCTTTGAAGCCTTTTATCTTACACGTTTGGGTGTAAGAAGGGTCGTAACCTCCACTTGTTAAAAAATAACACACGACACAAAACTTAGGACCTTGTAAGTTGTTCTAGGTCATCTATGTTCGTTTTTCATATTCCATATATCATTTTTGTATTTCTTGTTCTGCTTATATTTCGAGTTTAAAACTCAAGGTTACATGGAACATGCATGGTTCGACCCATGCATGGTTCACGCACACTTTCTTATCACAAAACAACCTTGTGATGGTGCCATACACGAATCATACACGTAAACTTTTCAAAATTTAAGTTCATGACATATACTTAGAAATGCATATAGTAGTCTAACAATCGATTTCATGTGATGAAGTAACGTGTGAAAATGTTTTAAACGAGGCTAACGGAAACACATTTCGAACCTTATGAGATTGGGCAGTCACTTGAGTGACCCAACAAGGCATAAACCGAGGGGGATTATTTATAAGCTACGGCTTATTAATAAGCCACTCGGGCTTAATCATGATCTTGAAGTGCTCAATTGCTTCACATAGGGCTTTCATTTTATTTAGAAACAACCGTGACCCTTAAACGGAACTCATAGGCCTATTAAACTGACCCCTGGTTAGGAGCTTATAATGCTCACTATAAGCCAAGATGCTTTATTGGATGGTTATCGAGTGCTTAATATGCTTAAGGAAACTTAAATATGCTAAGAGACAAATTGGGACACCAGAACGAAACACTCTTAAAAACCCCTTATCGGGCCTGACAGGTCCCAAGCAGGCTCCAATTAAAGGGCTCTATTAGCTTATTTTGAATAAGCTGAAATAAAAACAGATTGTTTAGGCTTAATATAAATTAGAAATGAGCTAGCAAAGCCCCATAAACCCTTAAGGGTGTTTGTCGAGTAAGCTATTGGGCTTTCGGGCCCAATAAGCTCAAAATAAGCCAAGATAAGCTCGTTGAGCTTATTGACAGCTTATTTGATTTAATTGGACTTATTAAACGTGTTTGAACCTATTAAAACTAGTTTGGATCATTTAAACGTCATTTTGAACCTTAATGGCCCAAACCGGCCATTAGGCCCCCTTAATAAGAGCTCGGATAGAGCTATTTAATTATTAGCAATTGTATTTTCGCAGCTTTATTAACTTTAAAAAGTCCATTTTGTCACTTGATCACGTGTGAGAACTTAATTTTAAGTTATAATAATGCAAATTTTACAAAGTATAGGGGACATAAAATTGCCACAATTTGGAAACATAAGGTTTAAATGTCCATTTTTGAAGTTTTTTAAATACACCACGGGCCCCGTTTCTGTACCATTCTGAAAAGTTAGGGGACTAATTTAAAACCTAAGGACCTAAGTTGTAATTTCGAAAAGTTATGGGATAGTTATGTCTTTATTGTAATACTGGAGGTTTGAAGTGTAAATATGTTATTTGTTACCAAACCCTATGGGTTTTAAAAGTGCGCTAAATAAAATACTTGAAAGTATCTTTATGTACCCGAGGAGGGATTAATTAAACGTTTTAACGAGACCAATCTCGCTATTATAACTGTATTAGGATTTATTACTAGGGTTTAAGTAACAATTTATTAAATAATGCGTTATTTATTGAAATAAACGATTTTTGCGTTTTCGAGAAACAACGAATATTGTAAATTACATTAATCGTGGGCAATCCACCACACATGTAGATCTAATCAGTATATATACTTTTAGTAATTAACTATTTATATAAACTCATGTTGATAACTGTATAATATTAAACTTAAAATGGAATTTAGTTTATAGAGTCTGTTGTCTAACATGATTAGACTAATGGATCGTTGGCCGTAGTTACGTAGGTATTTGTCGGTTATTGTGGTTCTCGATACCATGCTTGGATATTTTTACTCAAACTGAGAAATACCTGCCAAGGTGCTGTTCATAGGCCCCACGTTTTTACAGTTAGGATAATTGTTTTTATATCTTTCGGGGTGCTCTAAACATGCTTGTTTTTACAAACTGAGCAAAACGGGGTACATTTTTATCGATGATTTCGTGTTTGCACTAAGAATGTGCGAATTAACCCACTGAGCTCAACAGTTTAGATGAACAGTCGCAGTTTGAATTGATAAGTTGTTAACTACCTGTCGTGTAAGCGCCGACCAATGTTATGATTAGATCTATTTGGGATTGACATCCCGTTTGGGTGAGTGGCGCTCTCTGTGCGACATCCCCGTTTGGGTGAGTAGCGCTCACTGTGCCGGTTTGCCGGACAACAAGCGTATACCATGTCGGATTTGGGATGTTTCGGGTTAGAACATCACACAGGGGCATTACTGGCAATTTATTGCATACGGAAACGTCGAGTTTCAGTGTCATGAGCTTAGGGAACAGAAATCACTTTTTGATGATGTTTGCATCTGTTGCTTAATCATACACTTGGAAATCTTGCGGTCCTACTTTTGGTTACATTAAACCTATGAATTCACCAACTTTATGTTGACATTTTAAAGCATGTTTTTCAGGTCAATAAGGCATGAGATGCCGTGATACATTGGAGGTCTTTTGGGATGTCAAAGATAGAGATTCGAGTCATAATACTTGTTATGTGAACAATTACTAAATGTCGAAGTCTTTAACTTTATGGTTGAACAATTTGAAGCCTTGAGCTTATATAATAAACAAATAAATTGTTTATCCAATGTATCTTTTAAACGTCACGCTTAGTGGTCGTTCTTATATCTTGTGCTATTGACCCATAAAGTAACGCCCTCGGATATTCAACATTCCGCTGCATACTCAGATTTGAGGGTGTTACAGTTTGGTACCAGAGCCAAGGTTATAGAGAACTAGGTCAAAAGTTTTTGGTCTAAACTATAACCATAACCAGGGGACGGTTTTAGCAACTCGATGGTGTTGCATTAGTTAGCCATACTAAGTGCTTTCGTGATTCATATACGTGTTTATAATGCATATTACGTATATTACGGTTAGAGTCTTATATAATATACTTATATAAGCTACCTTTGATTTTCAGATTCAGTCATGTCGGATTCAGAAGGTTCCGCGGTTACTTACACTTCTGTCTACACCGACTCTGAACCCGGGAGAGTCTTCTGGGGTACCGATGAGGAGGTATCTGAGGGAGGCGTTCCCCGAGTTATCGTATACGGATACGATGGACTTCCTATTCAGCCAGTTCCTCAGGACGGGGACGAGCGTGAGCCTAGATTCATACAAGCACATGACCCTGACTTCGTACCAGAGCCTGTATACCCCGAGTACATGCCACTGGAGGATGAGCATGTATTCCCGGCTGAGGAACAGCCATTACCACCTGTTGATTCACCTACTGAAGAGTCACCAGGGTATGTTTCCGAGTCGGATCCCGAAGAGGATCCGGAGGAGTACGAGGAGGATGAGTCAGAGGATGGTCCGGCTGACTATCCCGTGAATGGGGGAGATGATGAGGATGAGGATGATGAGGATGATGATGAGGATGAGGGGGAGGAGGAGCACCTAGCTCCGACCGACTCCGATGTTGTTGCACCGACTGAGGAGCATGTTTCCCCACCTGAGGGAACAGAGCCTGTTATACCACTATCCTCTACTGACACTTGTACTGTTGGAGCTAGGATTACCGTCCGGCTTCAGACTTCTATATCCCTTCCACCCGAGGCAGAGGTCGAGAGACTTCTAGCCATGACTACTCCATCACCATCACCACCTATCTCGCTATCACCACCCTCAGCAGGGGAGCGTCTTGCTAGGTGCATGGCCCCACCTGCACATCCATCACCACCACCAGTACCATCACCACTACCACCAGCATCTGGGTGTCCGACCCAAGTTCAGACACTCAGGATAGCATCCACTCAGGCTCTCATTAATGCAGTTATAGCCGCATTTCCATCACCTTCATTACCACCATTACCTGTCGACCGTAGGGATGATGTTCCCGAGTCTGAGATGCCACCTCGCAAGAGGTTGTGTCTGTCCACTCTAGGCTCCAGATATGAAATTGGAGAGAGTTCTACTGCTAGAGGACGAGGGACAGATTATGGGTTTGTTAGTACAGTTGATGTTGAGGCGAGACGACAGGGGATCAGGGATGTAGGGTATGGCATTAGGGATACGTGGGTAGATCCGGCAGAGGCAGTGCCTGAGATAGCACCGGTGACCTTAGGGGAGGTCAGTACTAGAGTTGTAGAGCTGGCAGAGCTACATGAGCATGACACACAGGATTTATATGCCCTTCTAGAGGATGCTCAGGATGGTAGGTCTCGGATATCACAGCGAGTCGATGGGAACTCGCAGCAGGTCGACTTACTGATGGGGGATAGGATGACTCTCCAGGAGACGGTATGGATGGTGGAGGAGGAGGCCTATGCTTCCCGAGAGGCTTGGGCTCACTCGATAGGACTGGGTCAGGCAACCTATCAGGAGCTTCAGACCCACCGTGATCACGTGTATGCACACGAGACTCACATTCAGGCTCATCAGGCCCAGCTCCAGCTTCAGGGTACTCTCATCCAGACACAGCACCAGGTATCTGAGACTCGCTTTCAGATGCAGCAGGCTGAGATAGCAGCGCTGCGAGGGTCTGACCGGAGACGCCAGGCACAGATGGCAGAGACTCTCCGAGTATTGAGGGATATGAGACGAGAGATGAGTGACATGCAGGCTGAGCTATTAGCACATCGAGAGCAGCAAAGGAGAGCTAGACAGCCAGGACCAGAGGCTAGGATTCCAGATCATCGCGATGCTTCTGAGGACGCCGACAGTCACATCTAGGAGTCTAGTTGTATCTTATTTTGCTAGGTTGTTGTACAGGCATGTTAAGTGTTAGGGGTTCTCCCCGCTAACATAGCCTTAGATCTTTATTTGTATTTTGTACCGCACTATTTCATGTATAAATTTTCAAAAGTTATAAATGAAATGGATGGATTATGTTATTCTGTGTATCTTTCTTATGTTAT
>BQNB010055659.1:0-39012 GCA_026074375.1 Tanacetum coccineum
GCTCAAGCACTTGCAGCTTTGAAAAGTGTAAAAGTTCAGGAAAAAGCCAATGTTGTAGAAGAGCCAAGTGAATCAATAACAACAACACCAACACTTACAACAACAACAATTACAGCTATTAACACAAGACCCAAGGCTAAAGGGCTTGTTATTCATGAAGAAGAGCAAGCAACTACACCAACAGTTTCTTCTCAACAACCATCACAAGTCAAGGCACCGGATAAAGGCAAAGGGATTATGGTAGAAGAACCTGTGAAAATGAAGAAGAAAGATCAAATCAGTCTTGATGAAGAACTTGCTTTCAAGCTACAAGCTAAAGAAGAAGAAGAAGAAAGTCTTGCCAGAGAAAAAACTTAACAAATTGAAGAAGCCAACATTGTTGCATGGGATAATGTGCAAGCAATGATAGATGCTGATTATCAAATGGCTCAACAAATACAAGCAAAAGAACAAGAGAAGTTGAGTATTGAAGAGAAGTACAAGTTGTTTGTACAACTCTTAGAAGCAAGAACGAAACACTTTGCAGTATTGAGAGCTCAAGAAGAGAGGAACAAACCACCAACTAAAGCTCAAAAGATAAATATAATGTCTACTTATCTAAAAAACATGGCTGGATACAAACACAATCAGTTGAAGAACAAAAGCTTTGATGATATTCAAAATTTATTTGACAAAGCTATAAAAAGGTTAAATACATTTGTAGATATGGGTACATAATTGGTGAAAGGCAGTGAAGTAAGATCAGAAGTCAGTGAGACAAGAGTAGAAGGAAGCTCTAAGAGAGACGGAGAAGAGCTAGAACAAGAAAGCTCTAAAAGTAAAAATTAGAAGAGGATAAAGAAATAGCAGAGATTCAAAGACTAATAGAAGTTGTTCCTGATAAAGAGGAAGTAGAAATTGATGCTATTCCTTTGGCAACTAAGCTTCCAAGCATTGTTGACTACAAGATCCATAAAGAAGGGAAGAAAACCTATTACCAGATAATCAGGGTTGATGGAAGTTCAAAGATGTACTTAGTCTTTAGTCATATGCTCAAAAGCTTTGACAGGGAAGATTTGGAAACCCTGTGGAAATTGGTAAAAGCTAAGCATGGGTTAACAAGGCCAGAGGAGGGCTATAAGAGAGTGCTATAGGGTGATCTAAAGACAATGTTTGATCCACATGTTGAAGATTAAGTATGGAGGAATCAATCAGACTACAGAGTATTAGATTGGAAGCTATATGATTCATGTGGAGTACATTCATTGAGGAAGCAAAATGTACACATTCATATGCTGGTAGAAAAGAGATATCCCCTTACACCTGCTACAATCACATATATGCTAAATAGGAAGCTGCAAGCTGATCATTGGAATGAAATGTGTTATCAGCTTCTTAAGCTCATTACAAAACAACTCAAGAATCAATGAAGTATTTGGAATAATCCTCCTGGTGATTAATGAAGCTTTTAATGAAGAAACTTGAGATTTTGAAGAAGAATGTAAAGTTTAAGGGAGGATTGTTGGGATTAAAAGTCTTCATGATGATCTTGGAGTTACTGCTGCTAAGGTTTGTGTTACTGCTGCTAAGTAAAACTTAGTGTTGTTCATTAACTCTAATGAAAAATATGCTAAGTAGTTAGTACTGCTAGTTCATAGTTACTACTGCTAGTGTAACTTAGTACTGCTAGTGTATATTAGTACTGCTAGTATATGTTAGTACTGCTAGAGTAAAGTTAGTACTGCTGGTGAAGATTGAAGAAAATATTCTAAGTAGTTACTACTGCTTGTACACAGTTAATGTTGTTGGTGTATAAGTTACTACTGCTTGTTAAGAGTTAATGCTGCTGGTACAAAGTTACAACTGCTGAAAGATAAAGATTGCTTAAAGATCAAGATTACTTATGAGATAAGGATTGTTATTTATAGAATAGATCTTTGAGAATAATCTAAGTTTTAGTAATATATTACAAATCAACTAGTACTCCTTGGTGTATAAAAGGAGGTCCTATGGCATAGAGTTTTATGTATCTAGTTATGTATTTCATAGCTTTAAGGTTTTGTAACACTAATACTAGGAGAGTATTCGTATTATTTGTAATAATAATATTGGAGCTTTTATTGTTGAAATTATATTGTTTTTTGTTTCATTGAAGAATTCTTGTTATGTTAAAGATTAGATTCCGCATAATCTTTAGTATTATCAAACAAAGTTTCTTAAACTAAGTTGTGTTAGATTTATCTAACATAACTAATCCTTAAACAAGCTTAAGGAATTCGATTAGTAGAAGTTAACTAGGATCCAACAAGTGGTATCAGAGCTTGTTGCTTTAAGAAACTTTGCTAAAAAGACATGGATCAAGACTCAGCAAATATGGTGGCTGCATCAAAAGTGCCTATGCTCAAACCAGGTGAGTATGAGCTTTGGAGGATGAGGATGGAACAGTACATCCAGATGATTGATTATTCTCTATAGGAAGTCATAGAGAATGGTAATGCACCTCTAATAACAAAAGTTGTTGAAGGTGTTAAGACTACAATTTCTCCTACAACTGTTGAAGAAAAGGCAAAAAGAAGGTTAGACTTGAAGGGAAGAAGCACTTTATTGATGGGAATCCTTAATGAACATCAATTGAAGTTTAACTCCATCAAAGATGCCAAGTCATTGCTGCTGGCTGTTAAGAAAAGGTTTGGAGGGAATGCTGCTACTAAAAAGACGCAGAGGAATCTTCTAAAGCAGCAGTATAAAAATTTTACTGTATCTATGGTAACGTGTGTAAGCACTAGTCAAATTTATATATGTATAGTATAAATCCCGTGACAATTCTTCCCAATTACTTCTCAAACAAGAGAAATAAAAGGGTAAAATCTCACTTAAGAAAACACAATACGTATATTTTTAACCGGGAAGTATTTTCTTCTCGGGTCGTATCCCAACGAAGTCGTGAATTGAGATTCGGGAATAATTCAGATTCGAGTCAAGAATGGATAAAGGATTTTTTGAATTTTGAATTATACTACGAATATAATAGCACAATTAAACTATAGAAACAATTAAAGAAACTAAAAACAATTAACTAGCACGAAATTTTAATACACGAAAATTAAAAACGTGAGCTAAAACTGAAATTTAAAATCTAAAGCACTTCTTTTAACAAATTTTATACCTAAAAATCACAAATTTAAAAAGAAAATTTTAGGAAAAAGAATTAAATTTTTTTAACTCTTTTTGAATTTTCTATGATTTTTAAAAGAAAAATGAATTACTAAAAATAAACTTTTTCTAAAAATTAACACTAAAAATTTATTTTTATTTTTCAAAAATACTAGAATGAATATAAAATTATTACAAAAAAAAAATTCAATTTTTCCAACTATTTCTATTTTCTATGAATTTATTAGAAAAGAAATTACCTAAAACCTCTTGAATTCCCTAGAAAACTACAAGAATAAACTGGAAAAATAAAGAAAAATGGTTTTTAACTACTAAGAATGTGCAGAAAACTAGTAATATGAAAATGCCCAATTTTTACTAACCAATTGAACCCTAATTTTGCTAATTAAAGTATAAACCCTAATTTTATTAAAACTAATATTAAAAATATAAAAACTATTTTATTAAACTAAAAGAACAGGGTAGAAATTGTAAAAGATGAAAGTAAAGGGTAGGCGGGGTAACTAACTAAATTTTACACTATAATGAAAACGGGCAACCTTTAACTATTAAAAATGTACCAAACAAACCCTACGATTTAGCTTATTTTTGGCTTATCTAAAAAGTGAAAATAAGCAAAAACTTAAAACAGCAAAGTTGGACCTGAGCTTATACACTACAACTTTAATAAAAGCTCTTTGAACTTTTAACCACTTAATAAGCTAGAAATTAAGCTTTTAATACTGAGTTACAGAAACTAAGGCTTAACTTTGAAAATTCTACTTTTCTAAACTTTTGCTTATATCTAGCTTATTACTTAATGAAAGTAAAAACTAAAAGATGCTATATGAAGCTTAAGATGTATACTAAAGATGTCTAAAAAGAAATAAGCTAAAAGTAAACAAAATTAACAAGAAATTTGATCTTAAAAAACTAAGGTTCAAGCTTATTCACTGATATTAAGCTAATCTTAATAAGCTAACTAACTCAAATTCAAATCCTAGAAATTGAAATTTTGGAAATAAGCTATTCTATGATTATAAAAGAAACCTAGATAAAAGGATTTTAGGAATAACAACTAGAAAATAGAAATCTAAAAGAAATAAGCTAGTAGTCTAAGCTGCTAGTTATACTACTTTTGCATGAACATAAAAGCTAACCTAAAGCTTAAAAATGAAACTCAAAAGATTATCTCTAAAGATCTAATTAGAGAGCATTAAATGCTTAACACTAAGTTCTATATCCTAATTTCAAGAGCTATAAAGTATCTAGAAAAGTGGTGAGCAACAGCAGTATTAACTGAGTTAATACTGCTATTGCTGATATATTATTTTATATTTTTTGGTAAAAAACTTAAACGCATGGCCAAAACTTTCAACATATAAAACTCATGAACTCACTATCTAAATGTATCTAAGCCTACATTTAACCTAAATTGAACACTAGAATGCTGTAAATCACTAAACTTTAAAACTACTTGTACTTAAAACTGCCCTGGTGCTAGAATCAACTTTTTAAGCTCTAAATCTTGAAAATCTACAATCTAACTTGCAAAACCTGTTTAAAACTTGATTATATCATTTAACAAAACTGACTTATGTAAATTTACCAACTAAAGTTGACTTTAAGTAAAAACACTTAAATCCAAACACTACTTAATATGAACTGTCCCAAATTAATTCTACTTAAAATCTATTTTAAAACTAAAAATGCTAAAACCTTATATCTACTCAAACTTTAACTAATCTAATTGAGCTATTTTAGCACTAAAATCTATAGCTTATTAACAAGAATAAGCTAGTTACTCAGCTAGGCTTTTGACACTTAGTAAAACAGATTCAACTAAGAAGATTATTAACTATAATAAGGTAAATGGAAAAATAATCAAAACAGCTAAGACTAATGATCAACTAAACAACCTTCAATAAGGAATAAGCATTTCTGAATTTACAATAAGCAACTAGAATAAGCTTCAATTGCTATAATGAAAAATAGAGAATGAAACCTGAATTTTATGTAATCTCATACACTAGGCCACTCTTTCTGAGTGAGTGACCTTAAAAAGCAATTTCCTAATGGCTCCTAGCCTCTAGACAAGAGACACTGTGAGCTCAATAAGGCTTCTTTAGCTTATTTTCTATTGCTTCAACTTCAATCTATTGATACCAAAAAGAACATTTTTGAATTAGAATCGAAAAAATAAAAAATTATCAAACTTTTACAATAGGTAAGCACTGCTTGTTGAACAAAAGAAAACAAAATAAGCTAAATTAAGCTTATTACAAGCTTATTAGCTAAAAACAGCTTATTACTTGAAAATTTAAACACAAACTCCACTCAACTATCTTTATTACTTTTAGAAAAAGAGTACAAAAGAAGAAACAAGAAGTACAACTGAATTTGAAGCTTTAAAAAGCTTAATTCGACAAAATGACATTACACGTAAGCTTGAAAAGAGAAAAATTACAAACAATGAACCCTTAACTACTCTCCCTAACTATCTATTACAAGCTTCTATTTATAGATGAGGGTGAAGAAAGGATGAGACACTCCATCATTCCTAGCCATTGGATCTTATTTATTTGAATCTTGGCCGTTGGATGTCTTTGGTGAGTCTGTTCGCATCATTGAGCTGCATTTGTGCAAAATGATGTGGAAGACTGTAAATACGAGGTGGGGTGAGTTGGAAGAGACGGGGAAGAAGAAAAAGGGAAATTGGGTTTGTTCGGGTTTTTGGCGGGAAAATTGGTTGCAAACGGTTAGGGGGGAAAAAGAACGAGGGAAAAAGGCTGTTATATTTGAAACTTTGGGCTAATTGCATAAGTAGTCCTTGTGTTTCTTTTTTTCAAAGGTGTAGTATAAAATGAATTTAAAGATTGGCATTTCTAGCCCTTGTAGTTACATATGGTGGCTGCATCAAAAGTGCCTATTCTTAAACTAGGTGAGTATGAGCTTTGGAGAATGAGGATGGAACAGTACATCCAGATGATTGATTATTCTCTATGAGAAGTCATAGAGAATGGTAATGCACCTCTAATAACAAAAGTTGTTGAAGGTGTTGAGACTACAATTTCTCCTACAACTGCTGAAGAAAAGGCACAAAGGAGGTTAGAGTTGAAGGCAAGAAACACTTTATTGATGGGCATCCCTAATGAACATCAATTGAAGTTTAGCTCCATCAAAGATGCCAAGTCATTGCTGCAGGATGTTAAGAAGAGGTTTAGATGTAATGCTGCTACTAAAAAGACTTAGAGGAATCTTCAAAAGCAGCAGTATGAAAATTTTATTGCAACTAGCTCAGAGGTGTTAGATCAAACCTTTGATAGGCTTTAAAAGCTTATCAGTCAATTGGAGATTCATGGTGAAAGTATCTCACAAGAAGATGTGAATCAAAAGTTTTTAAGAAGTCTATCACTAGAATGGAACACACATACCATTGTGTGGAGGAACAAGCCTAAGATAGATACATTAAGCTTGGATGATCTTTACAACAACCTGGAGATCTATGAACCAGATGTCAAAGGGACATCAAGCTCAAGCACAAACACATAAAACATAGCCTTTGTGTCCTTAAACAGCACCAGCAGTACAAATAGAGCAGTTAATACTGCTCATGGTGCTACAACTGCTAGCACTCAAGCATTGTTGTTAACTCAACAAAAATTGACAATTTGAGTGATTTTATCATCTGTTCTTTCTTTGCACGTCAACTAAACAGTCTACAACTTGACAATGAGGACTTGCAACATATTAATCCTGATGATTTAGAAGAGATTGATTTAAGGTGGCAGATGACTATGCTAACAATCAAGGCAAGGATTATTGAAGAACACTGGAAGAAAGCTTACTATTAATGGTAATGAGACCATTGGGTTTGATAAGTCCAAGGTGGAGTGTTACAACTGCCATAAAAGGGGATACTTTGCAAGGGAGTGCAGGGCTCCAAGGAACCAAGAAAATAAGAATAGGGAGAACACAAGAATGGTTGTGCCAGTTGAGACAACTACTTCTAATGCTTTCGTGTCTTGTGATGGTTCTGGTTATGATTGGAGTGATCAAGGAGAAGAAGGTCCAACTAATTTTGCACTCATGGATTACTCTTCTACAAGTTCTAACTCTGAGGTATCTACTGATTCAAACTGTTCATCATCTTGTTTGGAAAATGTTAAAAATCTTAAAGAACAAAATGAACAACTGTTAAAAGACTTAAGGACATCTAAGTTAAATGCTATTGCCTTATAAACAGTTAGAGTATGTAGAGTCACAGACTTCTAGTTAATATAAAAATGAGTTTGTTTTATGAGAAGATGTCAAGTCTTAAAAATGTTTAGATTCATTTAAAAGAAGTAGCCATTATAGAGCTTAGAAGGAAGTTGGAACTGGCTTAAAAACAAAAGGATGAAATTCAGCTAACAGTAGAAAAATTTGAGAATCCATCTAATAACTTAATCAAACTAATAGACCGTTAGATAGTTGATAAGTGCAAAATAGGTTTAGGGTATAATGCTGTTCCACCTCCCTATACAGGAAACTTTATGCCCTTACAGTCTCTTTTAAAGAGTTTACAAGTGAGCCTATAGTTATTAAGCCTGTAGCTGAGAACAGTGAAGCTAAGGCTAGTTGAGCAAAGCCTAAAGCAGTTAGGAAGAATAATGGTGATCTAATTATTGAGGATTAGGTGTCTGATAATGAGGAAGATGATGTGCCTCAGGCTAAGATTGAAAAGAAAACATTTAAGCCTAGTTTTGCTAAGATAAAGTTTGCAAACCTAAACAGCAAGAAAAGACTGCTAGGAAAACTGTCAATCATGTTGAGCAAAATAGGCAAAACATTCATACTCCTAGAGGCAATCAAAGAAACTGGAATAATATGATGTCTCAAAGATTAGGAAGTAATTTTGAGATGTTTAATAAAGCTTGTTATGTATGTGGAAGTTTTGATCACTTGCAGGTAGATTGTAAAAAGGTGAATCAAAAACAGTTTCAAAATATAAAACCTATTTGGAATAATGCTCAAAGGGTGAATCACTAGAATTTTTCTAGAATGACTCACCCCAGTCCTAAAAGGAACATGGTTCCAAAAGAAGTATTAATGAGGTCAGGCCTAGTATCACTTACTACTGCTAACCAATTAATACTGCTCAACACATAACAACAGTGAATAGTGCAAGACCAATAACAACTCTTTCTAAATCAGCACATTCAACTGTTAAGTGGCTCATTCATAAGAATACAACATTTAAAAATAGTAATTTTAATCAGAGGGTTAATACTATTAAGGATAAAAATGTTAATACTGCTAAGCCAAAAGCAGTAGTTAATGCTGCTAAGCCAAAAGCAGTAGTTAATGCTGTTAAGGGAAATAATGTTAATGCTGTTAAGGCCTCAGCTTGTTGGGTTTGGAAACCAAAGACTAAAGTTTTAGACCATGTTTCTAAACACAACAGTGCATCAATCACCCTGAAAAAGTTTGATTATGTTGATGCACAAGGCAGATCCAAGTCAGTGATGGCTTGGGTCCCTAAAAGAAGCTGATTTTCTTATCTAATGTGCAGGGCAATCCACAAATGGATTTACAAGATCAAGGAGTGATTGATAGTGGATGCTCAAGGCACATGACAGGGAACATGTCCTATCTTACAGACTATGAAGAGATTGATGGAGGATATGTTGCCTTTGGAGGTAACCCTAACGGAGGAAAAATCACAGGCAGAGGTACAATCAAAACTGGTAATTTTGAGAATGTGTATTTTGTAAAAGAGTTAAAGTTTAACCTCTTTAATGTCTCACAAATGTGTGACAAAAAGAATAGCGTTCTCTTTAATGACACTGAATGTATTGTTTTATCTCCAAACTTTAAGCTAACTGATGAAAGTCAAGTTTTACTTAAAGTTCCTAGAAAGAACAATATGTATAGTGTTGATTTAAAGAATATTGTTCCTAAAGGAGGTCTAACTTGTCTCTTTGCAAAAGCCACATCTGATGAATCTGAACTTTGGCATAGGAGGCTTGGACACATAAATTTCAAAACTATGAATAAGACTGGTTAAGGGAAATCTTGTAAGAGGTTTACCTTTAAAACTTTTTGAAAACAATCAAATCTATGCTGCTTGTCAAAAGGGAAAACAACATAGAGCTTCTTGTAAGTCCAAAACTATAAGTTCAATCAGCCAACCTTTACATATGTTGCACATGGATTTGTTTGGTCTAACATTTGTAAAAAGGTTAATGAAAAAGATGTATTTCCTAGTTGTCACAGATGATTACAGTAGGTTTAGTTGGGTTTTCTTTCTAGCTACTAAGGATGAGACTAGTGGCATTCTTAAGTCCTTTATAACTGGAGTAGAAAATCTAATAGATTAAAGGGTTAAGGTAATTAGATGTGACAATGGAACTGAGTTCAAGAATAAGGAGATGAATCAGTTTTATGAGAGAAAATGTATTAAGAGAGAATTTAGTATAGCTAGAACTCCTCAACAAAATAGAGTAGCTGAGAGGAAAAATAGAACACTAATTGAGATTGCTAGGATAATGCTAGCAGGTTCTAATCTACCTACTACTTTTTGGGCTGAAGCATTTAATACTGCTTGCTATGTGCAAAATAGGGTATTAGTAACTAAGCCTCATAACAAGACCCTTTATGAACTTTTTCTTGGTAGAAAACCAGCTTTAGGCTTTATGAGACCATTTGGGTGTCCTGTTACAATTCTCAATACCATAGATCACTTAGGCAAGTTTGATAGTAAGGCTGATGAAGGATTCTTTGTTGGGTACTCAATCAATAGTAAAGCATTTAGAGTATTTAACAGTAGAACTAGGATAGTTGAAGAGAACCTGCATGTCCAGTTTAGTAAGAATACACCTAATATTGCAGAAAGTGGACCAAATTGGGTTTTTGATATCGATGCACTAACAAAGTCAATGAATTATAGGCCAGTTGTTGCAGTAAATCAGTCTAATGGTAATGCAGGTACAAAAGCATGTGATGATGCAGGTAAAGTTAGAATAGAGACAGTACCTGGCAAAGATTACATTTTGCTACCATTGTGGACTGCTGATCCACCATTCTCTCAAAGTTTAAAGAGTTCTCAAGATGATGGATTCAAACCTTCAAGTGATGATGAAAAGAAGGTTGATGAAGATTCAAGAAATAGTGAAGGTATTGATCAAGAGAAGAAAGATAATGTTAACAGCACTAACAATGTTAATGCTGCTAACACAAATGAAGTTAATACTGTATGTGGAAAAATAAGCATTGAACTTCCTGATGATCCAAATATGCCTGAATTGGAAGATTATAGCTTATTTAAAGATGATGAAGATGTTGGTGCAGAGGCTGACATGAACAATTTTGATACAACAATCCAAGTCAGTCCTATTCCAACTATAAGAATTCATAAAGATCATCCTCTTGATCAAGTGATTGGAGATTTGCAATCAGCTCCACAAACAAGAAGGATGTCAAAGAATTTGGAGGCACATGGATTTGTTAGTACTATTCAACAAAGAACAAACCATAAAGACTTTTAAAATTGCTTGTTTGCTTGCTTTTTATCACAAGAAGAACCTAAAAAGGTAATTCATACATTAAAGGATCCAAGCTGGATAGAAGCTATGCAGGATGAGCTTCTACAATTTAAATTACAAAAGGTTTGGACCTTGGTGGATTTACCAAATGGAAAAAGGCCTATAGGTACTAAATGGGTCTTCAAGAATAAAAAGGATGAAAGAGGAATTATGATTAAAAATAAAGCAAGACTAGTTGCTCAAAGATACACACAAGAAGAAGGGATTGACTATGATGAAGTCTTTGCCCCTGTTGCTAGAATTGAAGCAATTAGGCTATTCTTAGCCTATGCCTCATTTAAAGACTTTGTGGTATACCAGATGGATGTCAAGAGTGCTTTTCTTTATGGTAAGATTAAAAAGGAAATCTATGTTTGTTAACCACCAGGATTTGAAGATCCAGACTTCCCTGACAGAGTATACAAAGTAGAAAAGGCACTTTATGGACTGCATCAAGCTCTCAGAGCTTGGTATGAAACTTTGTTAACTTATTTGTTGGGCAATGGGTTTCAGAAAGGAAAGATAGACAAGACTTTGTTTATCAGAAGGGCCAAAGGTGATATTTTGTTAGTTCAAGTGTATGTAGATGATATAATTTTTGGCTCTACAAAGAAGACATTATGCACTGAGTTTGAGAAGATGATGCATAAGAAGTTTTAGATAAGTTCTAAGGGTGAACTTACATTATTCTTAGGACTACAAGTAATGCAAAAGGAGGATGTGATTTTTATCAGTCAAGACAAGTATGTGACTGAGATTTTGAAGAAATTTTGTTTTACTGATGTTAAGACAGCAAGCACACCTATGGAAACTCAAAAGCTTTTGCTCAAGGATGAAGATGGTGAAGAAGTAGATGTTCATTTATATAGATCAATGATTGGTTCATTGATGTATCTTACTTCTCAAGGCCTGATATTATGTTTGCAGTGTGTGCCTGTGCAAGATACCAAGTCAACCCAAAAGTATCACATCTTTATGCTGTGAAAAGAATTTTTAGATATTTAAAAGGTTAACCTAAATTGGGTCTTTGGTATCTAAAAGATTCACCTTTTGATTTGGTAGCATACACTGATACTGATTTTGCTAGAGCAAGCTTGGATAGGAAGTCTACAACAGGAGGTTGTCAGTTCCTTGGGTGTAGATTGATTTCATGGCAGTGCAATAAACAAACAGTGGTTGCTAATTCCATAACAAAAGCTGAATATGTGGCTTCTTCAAGTTGCTGTGGACAAGTGCTTTGGATTTAGAATCAATCACTTGATTATGGGTACAATTTCTTGAATACCAAAATCTTTATTGACAATAACAATACTATTTGAATAATTAAAAATCATGTTTTTCATTCAAAAACAAAGCATATAAAGATTAGACATCACTTTATTAGAGATTGCAATGATAAGAAATTGATTCAAATGGTTAAAATCCATACTGACAAGAATGTTGCAGATCTGCTTACAAAAGCCTTTGATGTAAGTAGGTTTCAATATTTGATTGCTAGTATTGGAATGTTAAATCTCTAAAATCTTTTATCTCTTTGTGATTTTGTAGAGTTTTGTATGAATTAATACTATTATTCATATCATAAAAAGTTTCTGCTGTTAAGTATAATTAGTACTGCTAGTTATACTTAATACTGCTAAGTTAATACTGTTAGTTATACTTAATACTGCTAAGTTAATACTGTTAGTTATACTTAATACTGCTTGTATAATTAATATTGTGAGAATTAAGAGAGTTGGTGAGAATAAAAACTAAAAGAGAGATGTGTGGAATAAAAACAGACAGAGAGTTTTGGTGAGTAAAAGAATTGAGAGAAGTGATGAGTTGAAAAATAGAAAGAGATTTGAATATATTAAATACAGACAGAGTGTTTGGAATGGAATTAGAGTTAATGCTGGTGACTCAAAGTTAATGCTGCTAGGCATAACTTAATGCTACTAGGCATAAGTTAATATTGTTAGGCATAACTTAATGCTACTAGGCATAAGTTAATACTGCCGGCATAACTTAATGCTGTTAGGCATAAGTTAATGCTGCTATGCATAACTTACTACTGCTGTTGAACGTTAATGATGTTGAGGGTATTTTCATAAATACTTCGATTAAGGGTTTCAATCACTCATTTAATCGATTTTATTCAATCATATACTCTCTAATTACAAACCCTAACTCAATTTCATCATTCATCATCAAAACCCAACACAATGACGACCCTACAGTTTGCTGATACTCACAATTTGGTCATGTTTTTGTCTAAACCCGCTGAAAGTGAAGGGTTTGAGCAGATAGTGGATTTTTTGAATGCAAATCCTATAAGATAGGCACTAACGATCAATCCTACAATCTATACTTCGTGTATTGAACAGTTCTGGGCTACTGTCAAGGCGAAAACTGTCAATGGGGAAGTACATTTACAAGCTCTAGTGGATGGAAAGAAGATCATCATTACTGAGTCGATTGTGAGAAGAGATCTTCAACTAGAAGATGCTGAAGGTATTGATTATCTACCCAATGCTACTATTTTTGAACAGCTTATATTCATGGCGTATGAGAAAGTTTCATAATAACTTACTTTCTATAAGGCATTCTTTTCCCCTCAATGGAAATTCCTTATTCATAATGTTTTACAATGTATAAGTGCTAAGACTACTGCATGGAATGAGTTTAGTAGCACTATGGCATCTGCAATCATCTATTTAGCTACAAACCAGAAGTTTAACTTTTTAAAGTATATATTTGAAAGTATGGTGAAGAACTTAGAGAATATGTCTGGTAAATTCTTGATGTATCCAAGATTTGTACAAGTGTTTTTGGAGAAACAACTGGAAGGAATGTCAAATTATAAAAGGATTTATGTTACACCCTCTCACACTAAGAAGATTTTTAGAAACATGAGAAGGGTAGGGAAAGGCTTTTCTAGAAGAGAAATACCCTTATTTCAAATAATGGTGGTACAACATCAAGAAGAAATGGGTGAAGGTTCGGCAAATCCCACTGATCCCCATCACACACCCACTATAATTCAACCATCAATATCTCAACGTTAAAAGAAACAACAACCTAGGAGGCCTAAGAGAAAGGACACTAAGATACCTCAGTTTAGTGGTCCTACAGACAATGTAGCAGATGAGGCTGTCAATGAGGAGATGGATGACAGTTTAGAAAGGGCTGCCATTACTACTACTAGCATAGATGCAAAGCAAGATAGGGGTAACATCAATAAGACCCAATCCAAGGCAACACCTAATGAACCAAGGTCCCTAGGAACTAGTTCAGGTAGTTGTCCCAGGCGCCAAGAAACCATAGGGGGATACAATTGCTCAAACTAGGTCTAAGAATGTATCTGAACATTCCAATGATCCACTACTCGCAAGAGGTAACACACTTCAAAGTGGTGAGGATAGACTAAAACTTGAGGAATTGATGGAATTTTGTACCAGTTTTAAGAGAGTCAGTCATGAAGTTAGAGAAGAAAGGAGGGTCAAGAACTCATAAGCTCAAAAGATTATACAAGGTTGGTAGATCTACAAGAATAGTTTCCTCTGATGAAGCTAGTTTGGGTGATAAGGAGGATGCATCCAAACAGAGGAGGAAAATTAATGATATTGATGCTGATGAAGACATCACCCTGAAGAATGTTCATGATGCTGAAATGTTTGATGTAAATGATTTAACATGGAGAGGAGGTGACGTTTGTTGAAAAGAAGTTCAATGTTGAAGAGGTAGGTTAGTGTTGTAAGAAACAGTTAATGCTGCTACAATAACTAAAGATGAAATAACTTTAGCTTAAGCACTGGCAAAATTGAAAAGTGTAAAACCTAAGGTTACTACTGCTACAACAACAACTACTTTAGGAATTCTTCTTCAAGAACCAAGTGAATCAATACCAACAACAACAACAACAACAACAATAATTCTTCAAAGGAAAAGGGTAAAGGTATAATGGTTGAATAACCTTTTTGAACATGGAGAAGGTAAGATCAAATCACTGTGTATGAACAATGAAGCTATTAAGATTCACAAGCAAAGTTTGATGAAGAAGATAGGCTTGCAAAGGGAGAAGTTCAACAAGTAGAAAAAATCCAATTGCTTAGGATGACATTTCTAGCAAAGATAGATGCTGCTATCAACTGGTAAAAGATTTGCAGGCACTATGAACAACAGACGTTGACAATTTAAGAGAAGTCTACTTTGTTTGCTACAACTCTTGGGAGAAAAGAAAAAAAGCAACTTTTGCTGCTAAAAGAGCATAGAAAAGAGAATTAGACCACCTAAAAGAGCTCAAACAAAGGTAATCTATTGCCTTGTACTTACATGAAGAATATGTCAGGATGGAAGCCCAAAGACTTAAATAATAAGTCCTTTGCCAATATTCAAGAATTATTGACAAAGCTTTCAGAGGGTAAACATCCTTTGTTGACTTTAGTACAGTGTTGGTAGAACGGGCACTAATATTGAGAAAGTTTCAAGTAGAATGTTGTTATGTAGTAAGCAGTTGTTCAAAAAAAGCAGTAGATGTGCTACGAACATAGTAGATTGCAAAGAAGCAGGAATGGGATGATGATCAGAAGCAGATTAAGGATGAATGAGCTTATGGAAAATTCATTCCTGATAAAGTGGAAGTAGCTGTTGATGTTATACCTTTAGATACTACAACCTCTAAGCATTGTTGATTGGATGATTGTTAAAGAAGGAAAATAGATTTAGTTACTTTCAAATATAAGAGTCTGACAGAAGTTCAAAGATGGTTCTCACTCCGCTTATTTAAGATGACTTAGATATGGCTTATAACAGGGAGATTTGGAAAATCTGTGGAATTTGGGTTTTTTAAACCTAAGCCTGGGTATTACAAGGCAGAGGAGGGTGATGATGAAGTGCTTATGGGGTGATCTAAAGACAAGGTTTGACATTTTCTTATTGAAGGTTGCTAGTTTCCTCTAGTGTGTGGAATCTACGAGAAAGCAAAGTGTTGGTTTGGAAGCTTTATTTGATTCAGGTGGAGTTCATCTTTTCGTGTGGTTTTGCAAATATCTCATTTTTTATGTTGGTAGAGAGAGATATCCTTACTCCTGCTACATCACAATATGTTTAAATAGAAGCTGACAAGGATGTCATTAGAATGAATTGTGTTATCAGCTTCCTTTAAGCTCATAACAAAGAAACTCAAGAATCAATGAGTGTTTGGAAGCTTCCTTCATGGGTGTTAATGAGCTTTTAATGAGAAACTTGATGATTTTTTATAGATAAATATCAAGCTTTATGGGAGAGGTTTATTGGATTAAATGACTTCTTGATGATCTTGAGTTACTGAATGCTAAGGTTTATGTTACTGATGCTAAGCTAAATTAGTATGTTAGATTTAATGACAAATATGTAAGTAGTTAGTAATGCTAGTTTCTTACTGCTAGTATAAGGTTATAATGCTAGTGTATGTTACAAATGCTAGTTACTTACTGCTAGGTATCTTAGTACTGCTCGGTGAAGATGAAGAAAATATTCTAAGTAGTTAATAATGCTTTGTACATAGTTTATGTTGTGGTGTATAAGTTTCTAATGCTAGTGTTCAGAGTTAAGGATGCTGGTACAAGTTACAACTGCTAAAAGATTACAACTGCTGAAAGGATATAGACTGCTCATAGAAAAGAGAAAAGATTGCTTAATGATCATGTTTACATAGTTGATATGGATTGTTATTTATAGAATAGATCTTTAAGAATATTTCTAAGTATTTGTAAATATATGTATATTGAATAGGACTAATTGGTGTATAATTGGTGGTCATGGGTATAGAGTTCTATGTATCAAAAACGAGTCATTCATAGAATTGTCATAGCTTCAAGGTTTTGTAACCCTAATATTAGTTAAAGTATTGGTATTAATATATTGAAGCTTTTGTTTGTTAATCTGTATGTTCATTGATTTACTAATCCTTGAAGATCTATGTATATTAAAAGATTGATTTGATAATCTTTAGTATTATCAAACAAAGTTTCTTCATAAGTTATGTAGGATTTATTTGCATAATATAACTTACATAGCTAAGGAATTCAAGATCATTCAAAGTGGGAATCAACAAAATTGTTATCGTCTTGGCATGATTTATTCAATGGAACAAACCCGAAGAAGGTGATAATGAAGGACGCGGTGGTTAACTATTAGAAGGGTTTGATGAATGAAAAATTAATTGTAAAAGAAGGGTGGAAAAGACAGAATCCCTCCTTACATTTGGCAGAAACCGTAGTCAATACAGATGCATATCAGAAATCACTATAGATGTTGTCTCATATGAAGATAGTCATCATGGAAAAGTGATGCAATTGCACAACCCTACCTAGCCACTCAAGGTCTTCTCAAAAGACTATTGTTTATTTCTTTACCAGAGTTATAACACACCATCATTTCTAGAGAAATTCTACAACTCTGTGTTTGTTGTATATGAATAAGGTGGCTAGTCAGATCCAGTCTCCATTTCTAAAATCAAAAAGCACTATTGAGTGTAAAAGCCAAAAGAGATTTCATCTATAAATCTTCATTAGGACACTATCCAAAAAATACACTTGGTCTTCATACACTGTGAATGTTACATTTCACATATTTTTAAGGGTCATTAATCGACTTAATTATTATCATTATTTATTTTTAGAGTTTTACGCGTTCGCTTTTAATTATTATCCTATAGTTAAATCGCGTAAACTAAAAATAACCATTCAATGTAAACGGGCACCAAACAAGTTAAAGTTTATGTGAAGCAAGTGTTGTATAATTATTATGAGAATAATTATTAACTTTTCCTATTTTATTTTTGTTGGTTAACTAAAACGCTTACGTTTCGTAATAAATTAAAGTTAGCATACCCGAAGCACCTATACTATCTTTATACTCCAAACAAATACCAAATTTTATACACAAATACCCAATATTTACATTCATTTTTATCATATTAATAAGTAAGTATGGGCCGGATATAAGGCATTTTATTACACATAATGAAACACCTTAAACTCACTAGTATATGCTTTCCTAGTAGTCATCCTTACACAACAAGTACCTTAAGCTCCTGTATCCATAAATTGGCTTGTCACTTGTACCTTGTCCCACAAATATTGGCGGCCATAGTGCTTTGGGGAGGAGGATGGCTTTACATTATGTACCTTAAACCATTTCTAGTAAACCATAGGTGTTTATCGGTTGTTTCATAGCAAACCACTATACTTAAGGAAAGTCCTAGGTTCATTTTAACTCTCCACACTTAATTCACTAAAATTATCAAGCAAAACTCTCTCTATTACCAATCCATACCTACGATCAAAATAATAAGTAGGGGTTCCATACAATGTTCATTCTACTAGTTTTCACAAGCATTCAAGCATTTATAATTAGTCTATCTAAGGTGATACAAGGGTATTGGAAGCTTTGGTTGGTGATTTATCAAGAGTATTCAAGAAAAGATAATTAGGGTTTTCCTAATTAGGATTTGATCTTGTGTTTGATTATTTGGGTTAAGGCTTAAGTATAAGCTTATGTTAATCAATCCTCTGCATTTCCATAAGGTCTATTTAAAGTTTAAACATTACATGCATTCATTTAATTATGTACATAATTGCTTATATATGTTAAACACCACCTAGCTTATTTTTTCTTGAAATAATGAGATAATACATGGGTTACTAGGTTCTCTTTTTTTATTAACAAGTTAGTGGTAATAATATTTAATATGGAAGTACACATTATATATAAGTGTTATATAATTTATATGGTTAGTTTATGAATTACTTTGTGTTGAAAGTTTTAATTACAAAAGTTATGAACAAATGATTTTGAGGACACTTATTCATGGACAAGTATAATGGACATTTTTTAAAGGACTTAAGACTTATTTCAGTCTTGTTTTTATTAAGTTAAGAGTCTTGTAATGGTTTTAACAATTGTAAGTATATAAAATCAAGTGTATAAAGCTAAATCTATGTCCGAACTAATTACCTACTGTTGGAATTCATCTAATAATGCATATATTTTATATTTTACTAAATTTAGTACTTATTACAAGGATCGTAAGCATATAAGGAACTTGAAAAACCGAACTATAACGAAGAAGATATGACATTTTTAAGTTTACGATAATTAAATTGTATAAAAGTATTTTTATAAAAATCTCACTGTTTCAGATCTGATAATGTAACACCCCCAAATTGGGTCGCAGAGAATAAAGATTTCGGGTCGCGTGTTTACTTCTCAGATCAATAACACTAGTATATAAGAACGACAAAAAGTCGTTTTAAAATATAACATACATGGGATGTAAAGGACCTTGTTTAAACAAAGCATAGCAACTTAACTGGTTCAAGTGTTTGATATTACAAAGATTGTCAATACATTCCAAAACTATTACATCAACTCTTTAGCGTGATAACAAAAGTTTCAAAATGTATCCCTAACCTCGTGCCTATTGTCCCACCTGAAAACATTGCTTTAATACGTCAACAAAAATTGTTGGATGATTATAGTTAGTAAATTATAAAATATGCAGGACTGCAAGACTTCCCCGTGATATAGCAACAGATGCAGTTACTTCACAAAATCCAATTACATTTTCCTTAAACTCATGACACTGAAGGTCGACATTATATCGAAATAATAAAATATTGTTATTCTGCCCGTTTAGATGTTCAACCGAAACATCCCAAATCCGACTGCTTATTAACGTTCGTTCCGATGATAGCTTATCACCCGAATGGGGAGGTCAATCCCAAATTGATCTATTCATTAACATTCGCTGCTACGCAATAATTTAATTCACATACATAACATCTATGCATTGACAGTTAATGATAATGGGCTAAACTTGGTTATAGCCTACTTAGGCTAACACGTAATCAATATAAAATATACACTTGGGTTCTTCTTTAAAAAACAAAAAGCTTGTTTCCATCAACGTTATTAATCATTGGAAATCGTAATAATGTGGGGGCTATGAACTCTCTTGAGTTACTGATAATTCCTATATCACGATAGTGGTCACGTAAAATGATCGAATGGCAAACCTAAATTACATAGGTGTTATAAGCACTAATCGCTTTGATTAACTAACATCATATACATGTCTATGTTATGTTAACAATAAAAAGTTGTCGTTATTAAAAGTGCTTATTTTTAGCTGCTAAACAACTTTGTTCAAAAAGTTTTGCAAAAGAAAAAAAAAGGGAAATTGGGAAGTCAAGGGTGAGCAAGGCTCGAACCCTTGACCTCAACCAACCTCAACCCTTTTATACACCTCAACACACACACTCAACACCACTGCGCCCTTGGGACTTTTACGTCCAAGGGTGCACCTTTTATTCTTTTATTATCTTTTTGAGCTCTTTTTCTTATAAGCACTTCGTGTGCTTATTTTCTTTTTCTAGGCTTATTCATTTCAGCTTATTAGTAGGTCTTATTTTTCTTACAATCTTTTCATCATTAGAAACTTTTAGGAATTTTCTTAGAATTTTAGCTCAAAGTTTAATAATTTTCGTGCATTTATTTTCATTAAAAACTTTAAAAAATCATAAAAAATAGAAAAATAATCAAAAAAATAATTTTCTTTTTCTGAAAATTTTCTTTTATCATAATTTAGGTTTAGAAATTAAATTTGTTTCCGTAGGACTTAAATTTAGTATACTTGCTTAAATATCGCGTTTTTAATTCCCGTTTACGTTTTCATGTTTACGTTTTTAATTGTCGTTTCTTACTTACATGTTTTTGTGCATTTAAATACTTGTTATTAACGTTTAGTAGGATTTAGAAAACCCAAATCAAAAAAATATTTTAGACCATTCGAAATGCGCGATCACGAACTTAGCCGAATTTCAATTCACGCTTCACCGAGGACAAACGACCCGGGAGGTTCTTGATATAACGTTTTGGTTAAAAGCGTTTATCTTAAACCCGACGGAAAATACTTAATATACTATAATTGTTACATCCTTATATACTTATATTATATATAGTGTGTTTAGACGTGATCATTTATCTTATTAAAAAACATTTTTTTGATACTTCTTTTGAGCATTCAAAACTTAAAATGTTTGTATGACTTTGCTCAAGACCGAAAAGATATGAACTTTTTGTTGTTGAGGAATAATGTACATAAATGAACATTTTCCTTTCTTTGAAGATCAAGTCCTAAGCTGACATTTACTTAGAAGTCGCAGAAATATTTAGAAAGGACATGTTTTGAAAGCTTTTTAAAACTCTCGCTCGAACTTATTTATATTTCCATGTCATTATTGAACGACATTTATAGGGACATAAGTATTATATATTTTTGAGAGACATGTCGGAGAAGAATATTTTTGGTATTTTTGAAATTCTTCAATTTTGTATTTTGCTTTTATAGGTTTTATACATTTTTATTTTGCTTTTATGATAGATATATACAAAGTGTTACTGTGATTTTGCAAGACGTTCAAGCTCCTGTGGAGATAAACTGCGCATACCAAGGCGACAAACCAAAAAATTAAACCTATCCACTGGAAGGGCTTTAGTGAAAATGTCGGCCAATTGGTAATCAGTCTTGACAAAATATAGTTCACTCGTACCCTTTTCCACGTGTTCCTTTATGAAATGGTAGCGGAGAACGACGTGTTTAGTTCTCGAGTGTTGGACCGGGTTGTAGGATATGGCTATGGCTGACTTTGAATCACAATAGATAGGAATTTTATCAAAGAAGAAGTCATAATCCGTAAACTGTGTTCTCATCCAGAGGACTTGAGCACAGTAAGCGGATGGAGACACATATTATGCTTTCGTAGTTGACAACGCTGTATAGTCTTGCTTTTTTGAGGACCAGCTCACTAGATTTTCGCCTAAGAATTGAGTTCCTCAGGAAGTATTGTTAAAGGTGTCCTGACATCCCGCGTGATCTGCATATGAGAATCTAGTTAGTTAAAAACCAGAATCCTTCGTATACCAGAGTCCCATATTGACGGTTCCCCAAAGATAACGAAAGATCCTTTTAACCTCCTTGAGGTGATTCTCGGTTGGTTGATCCTGGTACCGAGCACATAAACAAGTAGCATGTACAATGTCCGATCTGCTTGAAGTAAGATACATTAGGGAATCGATCATGCTTTGATATTTCATTGCATCGACGGGAGTCACATTCGTATCAAGATCAAGCTTGTTTTTAGTCTCCATTTGAGTACCAATGGGATCACATCATTCCATGTTTTTTCAGGATTTCAAGCACGTAATTGGAGTGGTTTATGAAAATACCACGGGGGGATTAGTTAACTTGTAAACCAAGGAAAAACGTCATTTCCCCCATCATCGACATTTCGAAGCGGCTTTTCATGAGGTCAGCAAATAACTGGGCATACTTAGGGTTTGTAGAACCAAAGATAATATCATCTACATAGACATGTAGCACTAAGCTGTTGTCGTCATAGTGTCTTGTAAACAGCGTTGGATCAACGGTTCCTTTGGTGAAGTGATTTTGTAGCAGAAACTTTGACAATTCATTGTACCATTGTAACACCCCCAAAAATGGGTCGCAGCGGAATATAGATATCCGGGGCGTGTTACTTCATAATAACATTGCACAAGATATGAGAACGACCTCTAATTGTGTCGTTTGAAAATGATACATTGGATTTAATAAAATACTTGATACAAAAGCACCCTGCTTTAACTTGTTCATTACTTAAAAAATGTGAAGAATTTACATTCCTAATAATATCCCTAAAATACAATGCACTTGGAAACTTTAGAAGCCATGATTTCAAAAATATAGACCACTCATATGTACCTTTACCTTGAAATCCTGAAAAAACCTGCTTTAAATTTGCACGGTCAAACAAAAAGTTGGTGAATTCATAGGTTTGTAAAAATGTAATGGAGGTAGGACCGCAAATTGTTTAGAGTGTGTATTGCATGGTATACAATATCTAAAACAGAAAGTATTAGCAATGGTATACAATTATCAAAACTGTAAGTATTGCGATGGAATACAATATCCAAAACAGTAAGTATTGCATGGATATACAATATTCAAAACAGTAAAAGTATTGCATGGATACCATATCCAAATCCATAAGTATTGCATGGTATATCAATATCCAAAAAAACCAAAGCAGTATTTCAAAGTTAACTTGCGTCTAATTGTAAAACAAAGCATGGTTCTCACACCAAATATATAGTTTAAAACCAGCAAAACATGGGGCTAATGTAACTCACCTCGTCTGAGTTTATCAGTAATATACTTCCATGAAAAAGTGTCACGTAATCGCCAGATTCAACTTATTTAATTGAAGACGTATAATACTAATCCATTGAGTAACTACTACCGAAAATCCTATCTACATAGCTAAATACCATCTAATTGTGTTAGAAAATAATCGCATTTAATACAGTATTAACTCATGTAATTTGTATTCTCTGTAATCTGTTTAAATGATTTAAAACGCCTTCATAAAAAAAATATTATAAGGTTTAAAACAAGTATAAAATATTTTTAAGTGATTCTAAAAAGTTTGCAATTTTTTTTTTTAAAAACGAATCCAACACTATTCATCTCATGAAATATTGCACAGTTAAAAATAGTGCGTTAACGTTCTCTTTTAAGCTCGTTCTTACGTTTCTTATGTCCACTGCTTCGTATAGACGATTATAAAAATTTGACATTTTTATATTTTTAGTCCTCTGAAAACAGTGATTTTTACTGATCATAACCATTATAAACTTATTTTTATATTTTAGTTATCGTAAAACCCGTAAACGCGTACTTTATTTCGTTATAATGCTCCCGTTTTTAAGCGATTCTTCGAGTACTTTATCGTATTTAAAACTTAAATCATATAAATGAAGTTTTCCCAAAATAAATGTATCTTGATGAACAAGTAACTTTTTCGATAAAATTTATTTTTATAAATCCGGTAATTAACTAAAACATAATTTATCGTAGCATTTCGTTTTTAATCCTTTTTTGTTTTTTTTTTTTTTTTTTATTTTTATTTTTTTTTGTATATTTATTTTTTTTTTTTTTTTAATTTTTTTTTTTTTTTTTTTTTTTTTTTTTTTCCGTTTTCTAATTCTTACCTTTTTGGAATCGTCATGAAAGGAGCGTATTATTCTTTTATAAAATGTCAAACCCCCCTATTGGAAATTCGTAATCAAAACAACCCCCTTATAATCTATACTGTAACTTATATATAAAGCTTGTTTTATGCACTTTTCCATTTTTGTAATTTACCATATGTCTTTTAAGAACCTATTTGTCACATTATATACATATAATAAATGTCTATAGTCCATAACTTTTGTCCAAATAAGTCCTATGATAACAAGATTTACAAGATTAGTAATTATATACCCACTTTACTGTATCTTTTTAGTAAAACTCTTAAAAAACCCTAATCTTGTATTAAATACCTTTTTATGCATAACCAAGAGTGTACAACTCTTGTGTAACCCTTTATAACCTTCAATATTACCATCCATATAACATGTGTGCAAGTGTACAATTCCATAATCACAAGTAAAATTCATTCCACATGTTTAAAAGCATCATAATGGTGATTTTTCTATATAGAACATATATACTCATATAATCATAAATGAAAAGTTAAGGGATTTAGATAACCTTAATAAGATGTAGTATGATGACCAAAAAAATCCAAACCCTTGTTTGGATTATAACCCTAGCTTTTACAACCAAGAAAACCCTAACTTTCCAAATAAAACCCGAAGCTTCCTTCTGCTTCAAAAATAAAAACAAAAATCGGAAAAAAAAAAATCAAAAAATCAAAATACCTTTAAATGGTTAATCAACACTTCAAATCATCTTGAGGTATCTTAGATATGATGTAGGATTACTTAGAAATGAGGTAGATAAAAATTATATGGATGGTTTGTGTTGTTGGGTTGTTGATCGTGGCCAAAGCAAAGAGGAAAAAGGGAGAAATGAGGGAAATAAGGAAGAGTTGTGGTCAAAGTAACTAGTCATGAACTAGGCATTTATATTACTAGGTTTATACAAGTCTTTAGTTAATTAAATGTGAGCTCTTGGTCTTGTGATTGGCGTGATATAGGGGAGAAAAAGAAGAAGTAATATCTTGATATTTTATGTTGGTAACTCTTGCATTACTTGAAGATCTTGTTGTGTAGTTTAAATAAAATGTGTATACTTATAAAGTGTAGGCTTTAGTTAGTTTCTTTTACTTAAAATTTGACCAACAATGATAACAAGGGTAAAATTTTATAAAACTTTGAGTATCGAGTATAAAAATGGGTATTTGTTGATGCGTAGATAAATTTTGGTGGTTCCGAGAATGACTAAACTTAATTTATCGCAAAACGTAAACACTTTACGTAACCAATAAAAATAAAATAAACAAAGACCATAATTATTCTCAAAATAATTATTTAATACTTGATTGATGTAAACGCTTAATTGTTTGGTGCCCGTTTACATTGAACGCTAATTTTTAGCTTACGCGATTTTACTTAATACATGAAATTACAATCAAACGCGTACGACACTAAAAATAAATAGTAGATTTATCAACGTCATTAATGACTTGAAAACACGAGGTGTTATAGACTTCCCCCATTAAACGAGCCTTGTCCTCAAGGCTTAGTACTTGACGACATTGCGGTCTTGGTGAAGATGTGTGGGTATTTCTTTCGGAATTGATCCTCACGTTCCCATGTGAACTCAGGACCTCGCTTGGAGTTCCATCGAACCTTGACTAATGGGATATGGCTTCGCTTCAACCATTTAACTTCATGGTCCATGATCTCTATGGGTTCCTCGAAAAACTAAAGTTTATCATCAAAATGAAGTCCATTCAACGGAATGGCTAACGGTTCATCGGCGTAGCACTTTTTCAGGTTTGATACATGAAATGTATTGTAAACCCTGCTTTAGCTCTTCAGGAAGCTCAAGCTTGTAAGCAACGGATCCAACCTATTTCAACACCTTGAAAGGTCCAACATATCTGGGGTTTAACTTCCCCCGTTTGCCAAAACGTACACTCCCCTTTCCAAGGCGAATCCTTAAGCATCACTCTATCTCCAACTCCTCCTTCGGTATATCCTTCTTGATCATACCTCCTACGTCTTTGTGTTTGAGATTCTCTGGTTTCTGTGCTCCAGTCCGAGCATTCATGATTTGTTTAGGGAGATCCAAGCCAATAGTCATAATTACTAAGCCCTATGGTATTACGGAGACGTTGTAAATGGTGTATTGGTATATTCCTTAATTACGAGTAAACTTGTCAGTGGATCGTCCTAGGGTGACTAGGAAGGCGTCTTGACTTTCCAAAACTAAGGTTTGGTGTAATGATGCCAACTCTATGCGGTAAAGAGGTGTGATGGTTGACTTAGTTACTATGGTTACTAATTTAATTTCCCGTGATAGGTACGTTTTATGGATACACATACCAAACTTGATATAACTAGAAAATTGTTTCTTGACAAGAAGTTTTAAGGTGACTACTCTAAGCATGGCATGGTACTTTCCTGAATTATACATAGTTGATCAGGCCATGTATAATTGAGGACAAACGATGCCGTACTTATTATCGTCAAAATAGTGTTATAATTTGACTTGTAAAATAGAGGGTTAAAGTAAAGTTGACAATATTTTCACAACACATTGATTTAACAGATAATATGAAATCATTCGCACAATACAACAGAAATTTAAGAGAAATACAACGAGACTCCTAAGGAGATAAAGTCTAAGATAGTTCCAACTTAGGGTTTACTAGGTAATAGGTCTCCTATTAAATGTTGATGTTAGATGTCGAGGCGTTAAAGTCTCCACAAGCTTTTCCCTTTCAATACTTGTCCATACAGTTCTGAAACTACATTAGTGGACAATCCATTTTGTAGTGTCCTAACTCTCCACACTCATAACAGGTGACTTCAGCTTTCAGTTTTGCCATTGAGGGCCTTGGTTTTGTCTTCGGGCCTGAGATCCTACAATCTCTTGCTTGGTGACCCCTCCACTTGCAATTTTCACACCTTGCCGCACACAGGCCAATGTGGTGAAACTTGCACTTGTTACACAGAGGTAGAGATCCAAGGTATTCTTTCTTGTAGTTTGGCCTAACAGAGAGTGCTCTAAACACCTTATGCTCTTTGTTTTGTTGTTGATTTGGGATTCCATTTTGGTCACCTTCCCACTTCCTCTTGTTGCTAGCATTCCCTACTACTTTGTTTTCTCGCTGTTTGGTTTGGTTTATTGACTCGTAGATAGCAATAGCCTCGATAGCATTAGCCACTAGCTGGGCTACAATCTGCTCAATTTCCTCGACACTCATCCCTTGATTAACAGTTGCCATTGTTCTTCAAATCACAAGAAAATATAATACCCGTTAGACTTCATATCATAACGTGACATAACATATACACAATAAATAAAATGAGATCACATCACACAGTGAAATATACAATCAAGGTGAGATTGACATGACATAATACGTCCATTCCATATATAAACTGGAAAATATACATGATTGATTTGGTTACAAGAGATCACTACTACTAGGTTACAAGACGAACATAAACCTAGAGCCCTACTAGCCGGGAGTTACCCGTAATACTTAGTAGGCTATACAACATAGCTAAACAAAAGACAAAAGATCTATACAGGATAGCTAATCAAAACATAAGATCTATACCGCCTGCTAGCTGGGAGTAACCCATAAAAACTTAGCAGGCTATATAGTATAGCTACAATATGATAGAAAGGTAACCCTAGGCACTACTACCCGTGTCCTCTAAGGTGTCATTGCATGCTCCAGCCTCCAAGGCCTGAATACGCATGATATGTCCCGTCGCGCGATCATCCGCGTCCTGACGCTGCCACTCGTGGCGACGCGCCTGAGTCTCCAACACTGTAATCCGTGCCTCTAATGCCCTGCTGTAAGCCTCAGATCTAGCCAAGGCCTGACGGGTCTCAATACTCTCTTGCTCGTAAGCAAGTCTCTCTCTCTCCTCAATATCTCAATCTCAGCTCTCACAGCTGTATGATCCTTCTGGGCATCGTGATGTCATGAGTAAAACTCCGAACTCTCTCTCCTGTGAACATCTGCCTGGTGACTGACCCTCAAGTTGACCACCTCTATGGCGTCCATCATCCTCCTCTCAGTATCTTGGACCCTGGTCTCTACAGTGTCTACAAATCTGTAATTGACCCTACAAACCATAGTTGGTCATGGCTGTCTCGCAGCAGCAGCAGCAGAACTCTCCCCAACCTCACACCTAGGTCTGGGAGTAGTAAGTAGTAGCCTCTTCCGAGGCGACGTGTCAGCCTCGGGAATATCAGCTCTGCGGCTAGTGGATGGTGCATGTAGTGGTATAGGTAATAATGGTGGCGTACTTAATGGAAGTAGTGGATGGTGCTGCAGCTCTTATTTGAGCCATGGCTGCTCTAGTACATGGGGTCGGATAAGTGAGGGTAAAAAGGATGGTGGTGGTAGTGGAGGTGTAGGTGCAAAAGCAACCTCAGTAATGTATGTCTCTATAGGTGCCTCATCCTCAGCTGGCACTAAGCCCTCAGGGTGCTCGAGCTCAGGAATGTACACTGGTACATGATCCTCCAGCTCCATAGGATCAGGTACATACTATGGAGAATGTGGTGCCTACTCCTGCAACTGTCGAATTATTTTGTTAAATTAAACAAAGATTCAGTTCATAATAAATGTTCCTCCAAAATTAATGCAACCGAATCTTTAATGCAATGACTTCCAAAATAACGACCACCATGTATCCCTTATCTTGTACCTCATTGATCTCCTGAGAAAACATGCTTTAAAACGTCAACAATAATGTTGGTGAATTCATAGGTTTGTAAAATGTATGAGTGTAGGACCGTAATTGTTTAGAGTGTGTATTGCATGGTATACAATATCCAAAACAGTAAGTATTGCATGGTATACAATATTCAAAACAGTAAGTATTGCATGGAATACAATATCCAAAACAGTAAGTATTGCATGGTAATACAATATTCAAAACCTTTAAGATTGCATGGTATACAATATCCAAAACACTAAGTATTGCATGGTATACAATATCCAAAACAGTAAGATGCACTTCGATAACTAATATCGTACACAATCCTATATAGCTCATCACCATTTATTTGTAATTTATAAATCGTTGTTATAAAGTGAAAATGTTTATAATTATCATTTTAGAAAAACTAGCATAACTTTCCCGTTTTAAACTCGTTTTCCGCGTTTCTTACGTCCATGTCTTCGCATTAAGATGATATATAAAAATATTACATTTTTATATTATATAACCTTCTGATGAACAGTACTTTTACTGTTCATGATGTTTTATAAATTTACTTTTATAAATTTAATTGTCGTAAAACCCGTAAATGCAACAACTTATTCGTTTTAATCCCGATTTTAGCGATTCTTTCGAGTACGTCTTTGTTATTAAAATTATCACATTTTTATAAAGTGGGGCTTTTGATTGAACAGTAATATTTACGTTCATAGTATATAATAACTTAATCTATAAACTTATATAAGCGTAAACGACCGTATTTTATACGTTTTAGCTACTGTTTTTAGTAAATCTTTCGACATGTTTCTCGAAATGAAAGTTAAATTATAATTAAGAGGTTTACAAAAATAAAATTTCAGTCAAGCATAGTAACTTTTTATAAAATTTATTTTATAAAAGTGTTAATTATCGTAAACTCGCAAAATTCATAACTCTTTCATTTTTAATTGAAAAATTACGATTCTTGTTATTTTGAAATCCTAAAAATATGTACAATCTGTGAAAAATACTAAACTTTCTATTTTAGAAGTATTTTATAACTTGCTTTTATAAAGTTTGTTTTATAAAACCGGTTTTAACGTAAATCGTGTTTTTATCGTATCGTTTTCGTTATTAATCCGTTTTTCGAGTTTCTTACCTTTTTGGAATCGTCATGAGGTGTACTATTTTTATAAAATGTAAAACCCACTGTATGGAATTCGAATCCAAACAGCCCTTTGCATAGCTTTTATATAATTAATTATATACTTTTATTTTATATACTTTTCAACTAATTAAAATACCACAAGTCTTACACAAGTCTTTATATCATATGCCATACATATATTAGTGTCCATAGGTCCATTATTTGTCCACATAAGTCCATGATAACAAGATTTACAAGTCATTAACATCACATGAAAACATAAACTTTCCTTAAGTAACTTTTAACTACAAGTTTATACTTGAACTTTTTATACTTAAACCAAGATTGTACAACACTTATAACCTCATTTTAACATGATATTACCATCAACATAACATGTGTATAAGTGTACAAAATCATAATCACAAGTACAAATCCATTCCACATGTTTAAAAGTTTCCTAATGGTGATTTTTGCTACATAGAACATCATATACATATAAACTCATGAAATGAAAAGATAAAGGTTTTTAGATAACCTTATGATGAACAATGATGATGAGAAATATGTGCTAAACCCTTGTTTAGACTTTAAACCCAAGCTTGCAAGAATGAAACCCTAATTATTCCAAGGAAACCCTAATCTTCCATTCTTTGCTTAAACACTTGTAAATGATTAACCAATACTTCAAATCACCTTGAGGTATCTAAGATATGATGTGAGATTACTTGTATGTGTTGTAATAAAATTTAGTATGGATAGTTTGTATGGGGTTTTTGAGCCGTGGGTATGTAGGGTGACAAATGGACTGTTTGTTTGATTTTAACCTTAAGGAAATGGGTATGTGTGTGTATTCTTATAAGTTACTTGCATAATATACATTGCTTTAAAATGTCAACAATAATGTTGGTGAATTCATAGGTTTGATAAATCGTATATTGTAGGACTACAAGATTTCGCAAATATATGATAATGCAACAGATGCAGACATCATATAAATGTAATTATGTTGCCCTAAGCTCATGACACTGAAGCTCGACATAAATGAATACCATATAAATGGCCTACATTGCCCGTGATAATGGGCTCAACTAGGGTTATCTCTACTTAGGAAACACGTAATCATAATGTAAAACTTAACCACTTGTGTCCACTTGTAAAACAATGCATGTTTCTCACCCCAAAAAATTATAAAACAAAATCATGTAAAACATAAGGCTATGAACTCACCTCAGCACTGAAGTGAATGAGTAATAATCGAGTAAGTGAAATAATGAGTCACGGACGAATCCAAAGGCAACCTAATCAAACATAGGTCGTATAAGTACTATGCACTTCGATAACAAATATCGTATAGAATCCTATATAGCTTATCACCATCTATTTGTAATTTATAAATCGTGGTTATAAAGCAAAAACGTTTATAATTATCGTTTTAGAAAACCTAGCATAACTTTCCCGTTTTAAACCCGTTTCTCGCGTTTCTTACGTCCACGTCTTCGTATTAAGATGATATATAAAAATATTACATTTTTATATTTTATAACCTTCTGATGAACAGTACTTTTACTGTTCATGACATTTTATAAATTTACTTTTATAAATTTAATTGTCGTAAAACCCGTAAATGCAATAACTTATTCGTTTTAATCCCGATTTTAGCGATTCCTTCGAGCACGTCTTCGTTATCAAAATTATCAATTTTTATAAAGGGGGGTCTGCTGATGAACAGTAATTTTTACTGTTCATAGTTTATAAAAGTACTTTTATAAACTTTAATTATCGTAAACGTCGTATTTTATTCGTTTTACCTCCGTTTTTAGTAATTCTTTTGAGCACGTTCTCGTAATTGAATGTTCTATTTAATTATGAGGTTTACAAAAATAAATGTTCCTGTAACGAACAGTAACTTTTTATAAAAGTGTTAATTATCGTAAACTCGCGAAATTCGTAACTCTTTCGTTATTTATTGAAAAATTACGATTCTTATCATTTTGAAATCCTAAAAATATGTACAATCTGTGAAAAATACTAAACTTTTTGTTTTATAAGTATTTTATAATATGATTTTATAAAGTTTATTTTAAAAAACCGGTATTAACGTAAATCGTGTTTTTATCGTATCTTTTTCGTTATTAATCCGTTTTTCGAGTTTCTTACCTTTTTGGAATCGTCATGAGGTGTACAATTTTTATAAAATGTAAAACTCATTTTATGGAATTCGAATCCAAACAGCCATTTGCATAGCTTTTATATAATTAATTATATACTTTTCAACTAATTAAAATACCACAAGTCTTACACAAGTCATTATATCATATGCCATACATATATTAGTGTCCATAGGTCCATTATTTGTCCATGATAACAAGATTTACAAGTCATTAACATCACATGAAAACATAAACTTTCCTTAAGTAACTTTTAACTACAAGTTTATACTTGAACTTTTTATACTAGGAATGATGTGTGAATGCTTGTATGGTCTAGGAAAATCAAGGTATAGATTATGTATAAGGGGTGTTTGTTGCCGTGAGTGAGTAGAGAGAAAGAGAGGGTGTTTGTTTGATTTTCTTGTTAAGTGTTTTGCATATGTGTGTGTTATCTATCTCTTGTATACTTGTATATATGGTAAAAGTTAGTCAAATACATGTCTAGTTGGTCAAGGAACAAGATGAGGGTCTTTAGGAATGTTTATGGTCAAGTTGAGACATACATGACTAGGTTTAAATGCAATGGTGTTGTACAAGACCAACTTGAAAATTTTGTGTACTCTATGTCCCTCATTTATTGTTGTTTTTTAAAGGCTTAATCAAACCTTTAAAATACCTTGAGGTATCTTAGATATAGTGTATGAAAGCTTGTATGATTTGTATAATAAAATTGTATAGTTTGTTCTTGTGGGTTAAGTTTGAGCCGTGGCTTTCAAGTGAGAAAGAGAGATAGAATTTGATTGTTGATAAGTGATAAAGGAGTGTGTTGTGTTATGTATGAGTTATCTCTCATATGCATGTGATATTATATATGAAAAAGTGGTAAGCTACTAGCTAAATTTGACCAAGACTTTCAAAGGGGGAAGGAAACTGGGGCGTGGGAAATCATGGGACAAGATGAGTGAAATGGGGATGACTAGTGGTCAAAACCACTAGTCATGACCCTTCTTAATGGTTTATGTTTTCATGTTTCCTCATGTGGGAATCATCCCATGGTTTTAAGGATGATGTTCACTAGCTCTTTTCTTTCTTGCTAATTTAAATGGTTACTTGCATGGATAAAAGTTGAAGTAAATGGAAAGTGTAGATTTTATTAATCAAGTGTATGTATTTGTTTGTTTGATACATGGAAATTTTGGCTCATGTGTTTTATGTAGCTAAAGTTTTATAAAACTTTTAGCATTATACGTATATAAACATAGGTATTCGTTGAAGCGTAAATTAATTTTGGTGGTTTCGGGAATACCTAATTGTCATTTATCGCGAAACGTAAATGTTTTACGTAACCGATAAAATAAAATGAACAAAGACCCATAAATATTCTCAAAATAAATTATTTAATACTTTTGCTTATGTAAACGTTTAATTGTTGATGCCCCGTTTACATTGAACCGATAATATTTGCTTACGCGATTTAACTAACGCTTCCGATAAAAGCAAACGCGTACAATACTAAAAAATACATAGTGAATTTATTGACGACGTCAATGACCCTAAAACATGGGGTGTTATTGTCTCCACCAGTTAAGTGAGCCTTGTCCTCAAGGCTTAAGACGCGACACTTGACGATGGTGCGGTCTTTGTGAAGAGGTGTGGATATTTCTTTCGGAACTCGTCTTCACGTTCCCATGTGAACTCAGGACCTCTCCTGGAGTTCCATCAAACCTTGACTAGTGGAATGTGGCTTCGCTTCAACCGTTTAACTTCACGGTCCATGATTTTTATCGGCTCCTCGACAAATTGAAGCTTGTCATCAAAATGTAGTCCATCCAACGGAACGGCTAATGGTTCATCGGCATGGCACTTTTTCAAGTTGGATACATGAAATGTATTATGAACCCGGCTCAGCTCTTCAGGAAGCTCAAGCTTGTATGCAACGGATCCAACCTTTTCCAACACCTTGATTGGGGGGGGTGGGTCCAACTACCTAGGGTTTTCAACTTCCCTGTTTGCGAAAAAGACGGACCCCTTTCCAGGAGAACTTTAACATAACTTTATCCCCAACTTGAAAGTCTATCGGTTTACGCTTTAAATCCGCGTAACTCTTTTGTCGATCGCGTGCAGCTTGCATTCTCTACTTGATTTGAACGATCTTCTCAGTTGTTTCTTGCACTATTTCTGGACCAGTGAGTTAAACTTCTCCAACCTCGGCCCAACAAACATGTGAACGACACTTTCGACCGTAAAGTGCTTCAAATGGTGTGGCCTTTATTGTCACACCCCCAAACGGGGCCTAGTCGGAATACGTGTCCGAGGGCGTGACGTCATAACAATCCGATCACAAAGCAATAAAGAACGACCACTAATCATGGACGTTTGAAAAAGTTTACTCGTTGCATAAGATAAAATAAATTTAAGTTTTACAATCCATAATAATTAAGTTAAAAGTAGCGGAAGCATAACAAAGTTTTAATAATGACAACGAGTAAATAATAAGTAATCTTGAAATTGGCGAAGTCACAACATAGCATCTAGACTCCACATAGCATCAAGAATCAATCCAAGCTAAGCACCTGAGAAAACATGTTTAAAACGTCAACATAATGTTGGTGAATTCATAGGTTTAAGTTGATACAAGAGTGGACCACAAGATTTCAAAACGTATGTGACTACTATAACGAATACAACATCACATAAAAAGTATTTACTGTTGCACTAAGCTCATGACACTGAAGCTAATTAATCAACAGGGCATGCTACATCCTGTTGCATAGTATTCCCAGCCCTAAACCGTTGTCCCAAACAAAGACCACCATAGTGTACAATCCGACATGACATATATACCGTTTTTTTTCGTAAGTGGAACCAAAGCGGATAGGGATAATTAGTCCCAATAGATCTATCTATTCACTCGCGCTCCCTCAACCGGTCCTCCGGTCGAGAAACTAACAGTTCATGATAAGTTTTGGGAAAAAAGGGGGGGTTGGGAAGATATAATTAATATATATAAAATTTTTTATTGTAAAAAAAAAATATATAATAAACAAATAAAAAAAAAAAAAAATAATATTAAAAAAAAAAAAAATAACAGTAGTAGGTTTCTAAGCAACTTATGCAACACATAAACAAGTAAAACTCGCTTAAAGAACTTGTGTCCAATTTAAAAGCAAACAATGTTTCTCACCCCATAGTAAAAGCGTTTGAAATCATAAAAACGTGGGGCTATGAACTCACCTTAGCAAGGATAAGCGATAACCACAACAAATGATGAAGATATAAGAAGGTCTAGCCGCGACCTAGAGTAAATATGGGTATGACTTAGCATTTATCAAAGAAACAAGTAAAACATCCATGTTCATCATTTAAAGCATCCAAGTGTGTTTGCGTTTTAGTAATAAAAGACTTTGAAACTTTACCATGTCTTAGTTAAATCCCGACACTCGCAAAAAGTTACTATTTTTAGATACTTTCCTTTTTAGGAAACTTTTTAGTTTCAAAACGTTAATAACGTCCCCTATTTTCTTAAGTTTCCACATTTTACAAATCGCTTAAATAATTCTAAATCGCCTAGTCCTTATGTTTAAATCGCCTAAATGTCTAATTCGTACCATTTTTAATAATCCTACTTTTTATTAAGGTCGTTATCTCAATTAATCTTTCATGACATTTCTAGTTGTTCTAACTAATTACCTAGCATTTCTATGTGTTTCGCTTGCATTTAAAACATCCGAAATCGTCCGAAAGTGCCCGAAACCCCCTTTTATCATTCCAATCAGCAACATTATTTAGAGTTTTTCTTAAAAATCTATTTTTCCGATTTGTGGTAAAAATGTCTCTCGTTTTTTACTTTTAGGCTAAGCGGTTGCCAACATTATAGTAAAATCTCATTCCGGACAACTTTCGTGTTTTATACTTAAGCCGATTCGGACCCGAAGGGCTCCGAATCGCCCGTTTTAGCTGCTGATCTGGTCATTACATTTTTCATTTTCGCCGAAAAATGTTTCGAGTTTCATTTGGCCATAACTTGGCCGTTTTAAGTCCGATTTTAAAAGTGTGATATATAAAAATTATCTATTCGAAATGAGCTCTTCGAAAACTACTTTTACGCCTAATGAAAACATTTTTAAGTCGCTCAAAACCACCAAACTAATTCGGGACAGCAAGTTTGTTTTGCCGAAAAATGACCAAAAATCAACCCAACTCGCATATTAGTGCCTAATCTAGTTCAACCTTTATTTACAACTAATCCACCACAAAACTAACTTGTTATCCAACATAATCTCTATTGTTTTTTTTATTATTTTGTTTTGGCCCCCAAACCTCTCCATCACTTCTCAATCTCACCAAGAACATATTATAAAACATAAACATAAAGTGGTAACAATATTTACTTCTATTTTATAAGAGATGAGAAATATTAACTTATTTCTTTTGTAAAAATTTACACAAACACATGGATCTTTTATGAACAACATAGATCTATGAATAATGGATGAAACCAAACAAAGATTCAAGTAACACTTACAAATCAAGAAGAATATGTAGCAAAAACACTAGATCTATACCCAAGAATTATAGATCTTCAAAAACCCCAAATAAATCTTGAAACCCTAACTTTATAATTCTTGAAATCCTTGAAAAATAACCAACCAACACTTGGATCTACCTTAGATAACCTTAGAAGTGAACTTAGAATACTTGGATCTTGCTAGAAATCAAAAGTTATGGGTGGTGTATGTGGGTGAGAGTGTGCCGTGAGCTAGGTGCTCAAGAGAGGAAGAAAGAAAATTTTTGTGCTTGTAAATGTTTTATAACCCTAAGTGTGAGATTTTTGTGTGTATTTAATAGTGAAAAGAGATAGGGTTTTAAGTGAATATTGGACAAGCAAGTGACCAACGATCACACCAAAGGTGTGTGATTTATTGACGACGTCAATGACCCTAAAACACGGAGTGTTATAGTCTCCCCCCATTAAGTGAGCCTTGTCCTCAAGGCTTAAGACACGGCACTTGACAATGGTGCGGTCTTTGTGAAGTGGTATGGATATTTCTTCTTGGATTGATCTTCGCATTCCCATGTGAACTCAGGACCTCTCCTGGAGTTCCATCGAACCTTGACAAGTGGAATGAGGCTTTGCTTCCACCGTTTAACTTCACAGTCCATGATTTCTATAGGTTCCTCGACAAACTGAAGCTTGTCATCAAAGTGAAGTCCATCCAACGGAAAGGCTAATGGTTCGTCGGCATAGCACTTTTTCAAGTTGGATACATGTAATGTATTGTGAACCCGACAGGAAGCTCAAGCTTGTAAGCAACCTCTCCAACCTTTTCTAACACTTTGAAAGGTCCAACATACCTAGGGTTTAACTTCCCCCATTTGAAAAAATGTACGACCCCTTTCCAAGGTGAAACTTTAAGCATAACTTTATCCCCAACCTAAAATTCCATCGGTTTACGCTTTAAATCCGCGTAACTCTTTTGTCGATCGCGAGCAGCTTGCATTCTCTGCTTGATTTGAATGATCTTCTCAGTTGTTTCTTGCACTATTTCTAGACCAGTGAGTTGAACTTCTCCAACCTCGGCCCAACAAACAGGTGAACGACACTTTTGACCGTAAAGTGCTTCAAATGGTGCGGCCTTGATGCTAGCGTGATAGCTATTGTTATATGAGAACTCGACTAATGGCAAATGGTTAACCCAATCCTTTCCAAAGTGGATTGCACAAGCACGCAACATATCCTCGAGAGATTAAATTGTCTTCTCGCTGTATCCGTCTATTTGTGGATGGTACGCAGTACTCATATCCAGACTAGTACCCAAAGCATTCTGAAGTGACCTCCAGAAATTTGATGCGAACCTAGGGTCACGATCATAAATAATCGAGAGAGGTATTCCATGCCTCGTGACCACCTCCTTTAGGTACATTATTGCAAGTTTATCCATCGGATTAGTCTCTCTCATCGGTACAAAGATTGCAGACTTAGTGAGTCGGTCAACAATCACCCAAATGGTGTCATAGCCTTGTGACGACTTAGGAAGCTTCGTGACAAAATCCATAGTGATATTGTCCCACTTCCATTGAGGTATATCAGGTTGTACCAACAATCCTGATGGCCTTTGATGTTCGGCCTTGACTTTAGCACAGGTCAAACACTTGCTAACATAGGTGGCGATGTCGGCTTTCATATTGGGCCACCAATATAGCTTCTTCATATCTTGGTACATCTTGTCGGAACCCGGATGTATAGAGTATTTTGATTTGTGGGACTCGTGCATGATCACAGTCCGCAAATCGCCATAACAGGGTAGCCAACTCCTGCCATTGAGGCATAGAGTTCCATCCGCACGGGGTTCCAACTTTTCCGTCCTAATCGCCTCTGGATTTTTAGCGTTTTCAACCAACATTCCTCCAACATCTTCGTTCTTGAGGTTCTCCGGCTTCCGAGCTTCAGTCTGAGCATTCAAAATTTGTTTAGGAAGATCCAAGCCAATGGTCATGACTAAGGCTCAAACTCTTAATGGTTGATCTCTCTCCTTCCTGCTTAGAGCATCAGCAACAACGTTTGCCTTTCCCGGGTGATAACGAATCTCACAATCGTAATCACTGAGCAACTCCAACCAACGACGTTGCCTCATGTTCAACTCTTTCTGATTAAGAATGTGTTGTAGACTCTTATGATCAGTAAACACCGTGCACTTGGTTCCATACAGGTAGTGCCTCCAACTCTTGAGAGCGAACACTACTACTCCAAGCTCCAACTCATGAGTCGTATAGTTCTTCTCATGAATCTTCAGTTGGTGTGACGCATAAGCAATCACCTTTTCTCTTTGCATTAATACATCGCCCAAACCCTTCTTTAAAGCATCACAATATGCGATAAAATCTTTGCTTCCTTTAGGTAATGCCAGGATTGGTGCACTGCACAACTTCTGCTTCAACAGTTGAAAAGCTGCTTCTTGTTTATCACCCCACTCAAACATGACCTTCTTCTGGGTGAGCTTCGTCATAGGTTTGGCGATCTTCGAAAACCCTTTAATGAATCTTCGATAATACCCAGCAAGACCTAAAAATTGACGAATTTCCGTTGGCAACTTAGGAGATGTCCAATCTTTAATGGATTCGATCTTGGTGGGATCCACGTGAATTCCCTCACTATCAATTACCTGACCAAGGAACTGTACTTTGGGAATCTAAAATTCACACTTGGAAAATTTGGCATACAACTCCTCTTTCTTAAGCAATTCTAAGATTA
>BQNB010055660.1:2933-35907 GCA_026074375.1 Tanacetum coccineum
AATTTTAACTATTTATGAAATTGTATCATACACGTCCGCTTGAAACCCTTATTGCTTCCAATCAAGAGAGGAGAAAGCCTTAAGCTTTCTCCATAAAAGTATTAAGAAAAATCAAATTTATGAAACTAATGGTCAAAGAATATGAATAACATTAGCGTTTTCATTAAGAAATCCAATAGTATGATTATGACAATATTGTGGCAATTAACACTTAAGTAGAATTCAACTCCAAAAGTATGATTGAGAAGAATTAAACGACACTTAATCATAACATGTTTGTCACATACGATATGTCACCAGGAAAGGAAATGTACTCTTACGTCTCTTAAACCTATGCAATAGAATTTAGCGATTCTTAAAGCAACGATGTAGAGGTCTGACCTTCTGGCTAGCACTAGAAGTGTATCAAGGTTAGTATACGCCGATGGGTAAATATTGATTCGTTACGACAATCTAAGACCTAAGATCGAATCTGTAAACAACATATATTATCTACTACGAAATATAAATTAGCATCATAAATTAACAAACTAAACATATGAGTCGAAGTTCAAAGTAGAACATGATTGAAGTTCAAAGTAGTAAGCCCAAGACCATTATAGTCGATCAAAGTAAAAATAAAAATAAATAACAAAAACAAATGTTTAAGAATGCATATTAATGAATAAAAGTGATTAACTCAAGCATCATCAACATCAACTTGAGGTGCACTATCCATAACCTCATCAACCTCACTCCCATCACTAACCACGGCCTCATCAACCTCACTCTCATCAACTTAATAGTCCTCAACCTTAGCAATCCTTAACTCGAGCCTCGAAAACGTCAATCTCTATGTCCTCTGCTGCACTAAAGGAAGAACTTACAATTGTGTTCACACCAATTCCATGTGCAGGCACATCTTGAACTTCAACATGTAGCGTATCTTTTGATTCACATTGAGGACCATCAACATCGACTACGGGTTTGTATTTGTTGGTGTTATGTATAATTACATCCATTCTGTTTCTATTAGCCATCAGACGACCCTCATTGTCCCGTATATGAGTGGTAGCATGTTTAGTTTCACAAACATGGCCCCACATAAGATCGTCCATCATATTTTCTTCATCCTCGTTTATAGTCAATCCCATGTTTTTTATCGTCAATAACATAATCAGCCATATCAAAATCATTTAGCAACGATGGTATATTTATATCCGAGTAAACCATACTTGTTGAACTTGATAAACTCCCACAATGTTTATTCGAGACATTAACATCATCACCATAATACTTGGTAACTGTGTACCTATGTACATATGTAAGTGCTAGATTATAACTATAAATCTTGATTTCGAGAACTATCCACTTACAAATATAAAGTTTCACAACTTAAAATTACTAAAAGACCAAGGATACGAAAAAAAACCATAAAAGCTATCTTGTCATGTCAATTAAGTGAATAAATACGGAGGTAGAAATGGTAAGGATTACTAATAAGCATAGCCTATTTTGTATATATGAAACGACTTTTTTTAAGGAATGCAACTTAAATATTGTTCACTTGTTTGTGGAAAAGAAAAATATATATATATCCGAATGACCAAGTTTTTACGCGTGCGTGTTGGAATATTCTCCATAAAATCCAACTTGTAAGCATCTAACAAAGTGCAAGTTTCAATTTGAGCACATGGTGGCAAAACTGTTTCGTAATCAAAGAGAACATGGCACGTAACAACAAAGATTTTAAACCTCTTCAAGATGGTAATCAATCTAATCATGAATTTAGATGGTACTTTAAAACTATAAATGTTCATTTTTGCTTATTTTGAGGACAACATTGACCTCCTTTAAAGTTAACCCAAAACATATATTATCATGATTAAGAAGATTTATTAGACGTAAAATCTAACTTAGTTTTTTTTTTTAGAAATATGCAACTCTTCCTAGAGATTAATTGTTCTTTCACAGTTGATAATATTGCAACACTAAACACATGAAAGAATAGTCCAACTGCCTATTCAGATTCTCCAAAAGTGTGTGAATCTCTTCTATCCGATGATGTGTTTTCTCGCCAGAAACAAACTCGTTAACAACACCACCAACCTCAATTGAACTGCACCCTGGTGCTTTGTCCAGTCCCCATGCCACTGCTTTTTCTTTTAGGCTACAACATGTCGGCATTCTTATATCTTCTGTTTCATTAAATATATAGGCTCTGCCAAGAAAATCGATTATACAAATGTAGTTTTCGGTTTTTGGGTTGATATTGTATTCGTTACACATATTGTAGAACAATCTCAGACCTTCATGTTCCATACCTGAATCGCTACAAGCCGTAAAAACAGTAATGAAGGTAACATTATCCGGTTTAACTCCAACCATTTCAATTTCTGAAAACAATCTAAGAGCACGTAACCCTTCACCATGAATCGCTAGTCCCAAAATCATAACATATCGACAAACAATATCTCTTTCCATCATCTCATTAAACACTTTCTAGCAACATCCAACTTTCCACATTTACAATACATATCCATTAACGTTGTGCCTAACCTCACACAACATTTCAAGTTCACTTCATCCACTCGTTTATGAACCCACACCCCAATCATGAATGAGTCTAGGTTGTCATGCTTTATATAGAGTCATTAAGTGTGAAAAATGGGCAATTTTTAGAAATCAAAAGTAGCAAATAAAAGTTGAGAGTTTGTTTGATGAGGATAAGGCAAAAGTATACGGAGTATTTCAGATATCTCTTAAAAATAGGTGTGCAAGTTGTATTTTTATCCACTTATTTATCCCATGTGATTAAATATGTGCTTTGTCGTGTAACTAATACAGGAGGTGTTCATAGCTTCATATACTATCTGTGAGTGATGCATCACACTTAGACTCTGATGTTAAGGAAAAAGCGTGCGAATGCAAAATGATATAGTGGAGTTAGAAAATCACAAAAGCGTAGTCAGCGCTGAACGGATAATCAAGTTAGTTCACTATGGGAGGATCATTTTAGTTTAGTATCATGGCATCTGTGAGGGGGAGGGCAACGAATAATCACTACAGACATATCTGAGAGGTACGTTTCAAGGGACCAGACTTTTCTTGACCTCAGCTATCTCAGTTCGTTGCTAGGTAAGTGTAAGTGAGCATCTATCTTAACGCGTCTTCTTATCTATCATTATAACGGGCTCATGTCTCACACAGTCATAACTTCAGGTATGTGATTATAGTTGGTCAGTTAAGAGACGTGAGAAGGGGGTTGGGGTTGGATTGGTTGGTGTTGTGTAGTACGTACTCTAGAAAGTATATGTGCGTGGAGAGAGAGGTCTGATTTCTTATAGTGTGATACAGGTGAGAGGTGATTGATAGTTGTGGTGTTATCACCACTGCGCTATCTCTACTGATGTGCGCGTCAGTAATATGGAGAATGATGCTCGGCGACTATGTGTATCTAATGATATTTTTATTGGACGATCTTGTGGAGGGGCGACACTTATTCCGTGTCAAACTAGACACAAAACATTGGAAAGATCAGCTATCACGATATTATATTCGTTGAGATAGGGGTGAGGGGTGTTGAGATTTGGGAGTGGTTACCATTTATCATGTACACGGTTATGTAGGGCGTCCATCTTGAGGACATGTGAATCACAGCAACTCAGGATATACAGTATAAAAAAAAATGAAGTAGGTGGGTGGATCTCGACTAGTTTGTCAGGATATTTACATGACCTTCATCATAAGATTACACACAGAGAAATAAGCGTAAAGACGAAACATGGGAGGAGGTCTAATGCCGAGTGTAGAGTGACGATCGAGTTTCAGACTGTATCAGGTGCAAGAAGTAGAATCCATGTAGAGTCCGCTGTCGGTGTGAGGAGTACCTGAGTCTATAACTACACACAGACACACGGTTTCTTATCAAGAACGACCGTAGGGGGAATTCGTCAAAGGACTGGCCTATTCTTAAACAGCGGAGAAATGGTCGTGTGCGCGATCTGTGGCTCTGCTTTCGTAACGCGGTCTTGTTATAGAGGATATATGACATCATATATTCCCTGGCTCAGTTGCGAAACTATCACATTGGAGAGCATGTATTCTAGTTAACTCCACTCAAGTAATATTTAACAACAGTTATAGATGACATTACATTACAGATAGACTCACTCATAAGTTTGTCTGGGTACTCATATGACTAAGATATCTCCTTCAGGGTAGACTGTTAGCGAGTATCTGGATGATGTAGATCTGGTATGCTTGAAACACTCGAGATAAGAAAATGATTGAGATGTATCTTTTCGAAAAGTTGTCAATAAAAATGTTGTTGGGCTAGATATAGATTAATTTTGGATGTTTACAGGTTTGCTAAGATGTGGAAAAAGCTGTCGTCTGAGATGGATAAATTACCTAAGACCTGACCTCAAGCGCGGAAATTTCACTCCACAAGAAGAACAATCCATTATTCGTCTTCACTCCACCTTCGGAAACAAGTATTGGGGCCCAACACATTGGGGCCCATCTTGGGTCCATTTAGTCCTTATTTAGGGCATCCTTATGCTCATTATAAAGTGTGAAAAAACAAGAGAGAAGAGAGTAAGAAAAGAAAAGAAAAAAAAAGATTTTCGGAGTTCTTATCACCCAAAACCCAGCAGCAGTGTTTCGTCGATCCCCGGAGTTTGCACCGTCGGATCGTCACGATTTTTGGACTGAAGCTTCCTTGCATATAAAGGAAGGTTTTGACCGTTGGGATCTTGTTTTTAGCCTTGTAAGTTCTGTTTTCTTCTTACCCCGGGCAGATGCAAGTTGTTGGTGATATTCTTCCTTTCCTTGTTCTTTGTTTGTCTGGTCATATATCCTTAGATATTATTCCAAAGATTATGATGTTGTTGTATGCCTCTAGTTGTTATCATAGAGAAGAATTTGTGCACTTCTCTTGCTTGATAGTGGATTTAAGCGGCACTGAGGTGTCCCGTGGTTTTTTAAAAACCCACTTTGGGGTTTCCCCACGCTAAAAGCTATGGTGTTCTTGGTGTGTGGTTTGATTATCATTAATACCTCTGATTGGTTGATTTGATATTGTTTGGGGCTGGTTAGGAGTTGCATTTTTTTAGTTTCCTTATTTTGTTTTACTTCCTCATGATTTATACGGGTTTGGGAAGTGCTAGGTCCAAATCTAAGGTTTGCTTCCGCATTTGATGTTTATTTTACCCGTTGTGACTCATTGCATTTAACCCGTCAAATTGGTATCAAGAGCTGTAGGCTCTTGGTTGGGGACTTACCTGTTGAACGATGGAAGCTTAATACAAGTAGTATGTTAATTTGAAATGGTTCTAATTATCAGTTTGGAAAGGGAAGATTGGAAATATCTCCTTTATGTGAAAGACTACTAGCTTGCACTGTTTTAGTACTGAGAAACCAGAGAACAAAAACACGATGCAGAATGGCTATTTTGCATAGACAGTTGTTGGTTAAATATGGCAGTGGGTTGATGATAATGTTGAACCATATTTTGAGGAGACGCATGCTCGTTTAGACTCTTTGGAACAAACTTGAACAGTTATATTTTCACGAAAAACTTGAAACAATCAATTTGTTCTTAATCAAGCACAAATGATGAGAGGAGACATTAAAATTAACTACTGATTGGGTTTTCCCCAGTTACCTTGATCAATTAAATGTTTCAGGAGAAGAACAATAAAGAAAAAAAATTTATAAATCAGGCTTGCTGTATGGGTATCAATTTTAAAGATGAGGATTCAAGGCTTGTGGCTTCTTGGTAACTTTACCAATACTTGGAACTTTAGGAACAATTCCATTGTCCAACTCTGCACCAGATGGTTTTATCACATGGAACATTGGCTAAAGGTAGTATTTTGAATGAACAGACAGATAAAAGTAAAGTCCATAAGGCTATCCTCTTTTTTTTTTTTTTTTTTTCATTTTATTTTTTTTTTTTCTCATTTATTCAATCAAACATTCAGATGTCGTGGTCACAGAAATGCAGGGGTAAGATAGTAAAATAGAGGCCCAGAGTAACAAGGAAATAATCTGAGCAGTTCTAGCAAAGGAAAATATGCTGAGTTGAATGTTTATCGCACTGCACAAGAAAGGACACAACAATGAAGTTCTGCAGACAGTTGAAAAAGGAGAACAAAGAAGAAAAACTACAAATAATCAGAAAGAACAAGCACAAGGAAAGATGATGATGTGAGACAATACTGAAGTAAATACCGACCAACATATATTTCTTTGTTTTTCTGATTATGATATGGTTGAACGCTTGCTCATGATGATTCGAGTTGGATTTCTTTATAAGGGAGCACGTGTCATGTTCTAACACGAAAAGAATATTTTTTTCATCTTACACAAACACCAGTGATTTTTCGGTGTTTTGAGATGGGTAAATACTTTGGGCTATCTGAGTTTTCTGGTAATTGGAGATATTTCGAGTTTGACAATTTGACTACAGTGATGGAAATGGTCTTTTTGCATATGTGAAACAAGTTCCCGGATATGAGACTCCATATTAAACTCAACAGGTCTTCTTGATAAGAATGGTTACCCTACATCAGTTCTGGTAATGTCTTGTGGAAAGTGACTCTGTCGGGTCTTTAATTAGTTGCAAAGATGGAAAAGGGAAATCCAAGTTATACAAGACACATCCGAAGAATCTCCAAGGTAGCATTGTCAATGCTAAATAGACAATGATGATATGACCGAGTTATGGCATAAGAGACTGGTCACATATGAAAAAGGGATGCAAATCTTCTAAGAAAATGTGTATCCGGTGTGCATGATATTAACCTAAGAAGTGCTTCTCACTGTTTGCAGGAAAGCAGACTAGACGTGCTTTAAAAGAGTCGTCCTTCTTTTAGAGGAGATGGAGAACATACTTGAGTCTGGAACATTCCATGTTGTGTCCCATGAAGACTATAGAACACTGGTAGGTTTTTTCGTAATTTGTCACTTTCATCGATTATCTTCAAGAAGGTTTGGGTATCAACCTTGAAGACTACAAGATTCAAGTATTGAAATGTGTTTAATAAGCAGTTTCAGCTTTAGTTAAGAGGCAGACAGGAAGATAACTTAAATGTATTCGAAGTGATTATGAAGGTGAATACATTGGCCCTTTGACGCGTATGAAAAGATAGCAGTAAATTCAGCATTAAAGAACACACAAAGACCTCCACCGAAGACACCGCAATTGAATGGCTTGGCAGAGCGGATGAATAGAACCTTGGTTAAGAGAGTCAGATGTTTGCTTTCACATGCAGGGTTGCCTGCTTCTTTTTGGGGTGAGGCTTTAGATATACTATGGTAGCATGTAATTAATTTAACCCTTTGTTTTCCTTTTGCGTTTGATGTTCCTACAGGGTTTGGAGCGGCAAAGATGTTTCATACCATCATTTATGAGTCTTTGGATGTAAGGCATCTGTGCATATTCCCAAAGATGAAAGATCAAAGCTTGATGTGAAGAATAAGCCATGTGTGTTCCTCGGGTATGGTCAAGATGAACTTGGGTACATGTTGTATGACCCAGTACAAAAGAAACTTGTTCGCAACAAGCCGAATGTAGATTTTGACGAAGATCAAACTTTGGAAAGATGATGAGAAGACTGAGAAGGAAGACAATTTTACTCACATAATGATGATCCTATTGACTTAGATCCGTTCTCCACAAAACTTTTTGATGCATAGATTGGATATGAAAATTCAAATGACGACGAACAATAATGATGAAGAACATGGAGCTGATGCGATTGATGCTCAAGAGCAACCAGACCAAGCATACGTTCAAGCCCTCCAGTTCCAGTGCCAAATGCCACCATTTGTTCCACGTAGGCCTTAGGTGGTCCACTAGAGATCATCATCCTTCCACACGCTATTCTGCAAATGAGTATGTTTTACTCACTGATGGGGGAGAGCCCGAGTGTTATGCAGAAGCTATGGAAGATGAACACAAGAAAGAATGGTTTGATGCCATGCAAGATGAGATGAAATCCTTGTATGAGAACAATACCTTTGAGTTGACGAAGTTGCCTAAGGGCAAGAGAGCTTTGAAAAACAAATGGGTTTACAAATTGAAGACTGAAGAGTATACTCCTAGACCGAGGTACAAGGCCAGATTGGTGGTTAAAGGTTTCAGTCAGAAGAAAGGTATTGATTTTGATGAGATTTTCTCTCCAGTCGTGAAGATGGGATCTATTCGAGTTGTTCTTGGTTTGGCGGCTAGCCTCGATCTTGAGGTGGAGCAAATGGATGTCAAGACAGCTTTCCTTCATGGTGATCTGGATAAAGAAATCTATATGGAACAACCTGAAGGGTTTCAGGTTAAGGGGAAGGAAGACTACGTGTGTAGACTTCAGAAGAGTTTGTATGGGTTGAAGCAAGCACCGAGACAGTGGTACAAGAAGTTTGAGTCGGTTATAGGGAAGCAAGGCTTCCGAAAGACTTTTTCTGATCATTGTGTTTTCTTTCAGAGGTTTGGTGATGATGACTTCATCATCTTATTGCTATATGTTGATGATATGCTGATTGTTGGCAAGAACATTGGAAGAATTGCCCAATTGAAGCAAGATTTGAGCAAATCCTTTGCTATGAAAGACTTGGGGCCAGCAAAACAAATCCTTGGCATTCGGATTTTCCGCGATAGAGGTGCCAAGAAGTTGCATATATCACAAGAGCAATACATTGAGAAGGTGCTGCGCAGGTTCAACATGGATAAAGCTAAAGTGGTTAGTTCCCCTCTAACTCCCAACTTTAAGCTTACTGATAAGGATTGTCCTTCTTCTAAGAAGAATATTGAAAAGATGGATAGAGTTCCATATGCCTCAGCGGTTGGTAGCTTAATGTATGCTATGGTGTGTACAAGGCCGGATTTAGCTCATGCGGTTGGTGTTGTCAGTCGGTTCCTGTCAAATCCTGGTAAGAAGCATTGGGAAGCTGTTAAATGGATATTTCGATATCTGCGAGGTACTTCCAAATTGGGTATCACATTTGGAAATGGGAAACCCATGCTTGTTGGTTACACAGACTCAGATTTGGCTGGAAATAAGGACAACATGAAGTCCACTTCTGGATATTTGATGACCTTTGCAGGGGGAGCTGTTTCATGGCAATCAAGATTGCAAAAGTGTGTGGCCTTGTCTACAACAGAGGCTGAGTATGTGGCAGCAACGGAAGCGTGCAAAGAACTATTGTGGTTGAAAAGGTTTTTGCAAGAACTTGGTTTCAAGCAACAACGTTATGCGGTTCTTTGTGACAATCAAAGTACTATTCACCTTGCTAAGAATTCGATGTTTCATAAAAGAACAAAACATATTGATATTCGGTATCATTGGATTAGAGATGCCATTGAAGATGGTATGTTTAAAGTTTATATGGATGATAATGCTTTCGATATGTTAACGAAGGTTGTAGCAAGAGAAAAGTTAAAGATCTGTTGCTCGTTTGCCGGGATGGCGAACTCATCCTCATAGACAGAAAATGGGGGAGATTTGTTGGGTATTTTCTTAGTCCATGAGGATTAAGAGCCCAACACATTGGGGCCCATATTGGGTCCATTTAGTCCTTATTTAAGGCATCCTTATGCTCATTATAAAGTGTGAAAAACAAGAGAAAAGAGAGTAATAAAAAGAAAGGAAAAAAATAAGAAGATTTTCGAAGTTCTTATCACCCAAAACCCAACACCAGTGTTTCATCGATCCCCGGAGTTTGCACCGTCGGGTCGTCATGATTTTTGGACTGAAGCTTCCTTACATATAAAGGAAGGTTTTGACCATTGGGATCTTGATTTTGAGGCCTGGAAGTTCTGTTTCTTACCCGGGCAGATTGCAAGTTGTTTGGTGATATTCTTCCTTTCTTGTTCTTTGTTTGTTGCCATATATCTTGATATTGATTCCAAGATTATGATGATTGTTGTATGCCTCTAGTGTTATCTAGAGAAGACTTTGTGTACCTCTCTTGTTTGATAGTGGATTTAAGCGGCACTAGGTGTCCCGTGGTTTTTTACCCACTTTGGGGTTTTCCACGCTAAAAGCTTAGTGTTCTTGGTGCGTGTTTGATTATCTTTAATGCGTGCTGATTTGGTTGATTTGATATTGTTTGGGGGCTGGTTAGAGTTTCTTTTAGTTTGCCTTATTTGTTTACTTTCTTATAGGTTCATACGGGTTTGGGTAAGTGCTGTCAAACGAAGATTTTGCTTCCGCATTTGTGTTTATACCGTTGTGACCCATTGCACTTTACCCGTCAATGTTTGGTATATTAAGCATACAGAATAGCCGTTATTGATTATATGTGCACTTTTTGTATTGATGAACCGAAAGGGGCGTCTTGGGTCCGTTATTGTATTAAAATGACATTTTAGTGTATGTATAGTCGAAACGGATATTTGTAACTTTATCGGATGTTTTAAATAGTTAAATAGTGATTTTGAAAAATATGAAAACGCCCCATATACGAACGGGTCATGCCAAAAAAATTTAAAATTTCTATATTTAGAATATTTTTCACAAAATTACACTTTTCACAAATTCCGAAAAAAAGACGAAAAACATAAAATTTTCAAATTTTTCAAAACTTCTTTTATTTATTTTACAACACTTAATTGTGTGTTTTCTTTTAAACAGAAAAACTTTATTTTATTATTTTGAGGTTTCCGGTAATGTGTCGAATTATATTGTTTTATTTATTTTTCCTATTTTCTTATATAATACATGTAATGTATTATATACTTCGACTATTTTATTTTTGGTTGTTCATCTTAATTATATAATTCATGCTATGAATTATATACTTGTTCATTTTTCATATGTAATATATAAGGTGTATATATTACATACTTTGATTTATTCTTCGATTTCTTTTAACCAACCACCAAACTACATCTAGAAATCTAAATCTTTTTATCAACGTGTCACATTGATGTAGCCATCCTTCGGAAAACCCAATTTCATTATCTCATTTAGCATGTCATAACTGATTAAAACATCGTAATACTACTTACTACCGTTTTCATATCATCATTACATCTTAATGCACATGTACTTGACATTTTTATATGAAATGGTGTCTGATAAAGTTATCTCTTAAAATTTTCGTCATGCGTAAAGTCGTTATCACAAAAAAACATGTAATCAAAACATATTGTTTGCCAATACTTTTGATTACAGGGTACCCTCAGCCGCATCGTGCGGGTACCCTGCTAGTATATTATTATGTGTATAAAACCTTTACTTACTCTTTAAATTAATTTTAAAAAAATTATTAATCCATGAAAATTAAAACGGTAACCTGGAAATGGGGCAAAGACCCGTTAGTACGTGTTCAACACAACACATAAACCTTAACCCAACACACACACTTATGTCTTTCATTTCTCAGAGTAGCTTATTTCAATTCTAACTTAAGCTTTCTTTTTTTCCGAAGAGCAAGAAAGAAATATAATAAGCTCAGAAATAAGGTGAAGAAACAACGACATAACTGAGGTATAATCTTTTATTCTTTTTTTAAGGATGTTGATATAATAAAACACTAAACTTATTAACAAGGTGTTTTGATTAACTTGTTAAATTAGATTATAGATGTTAAATTTTGTAATTGTTATGCTATAGGCATTACGGTGTTGTTTGAAGGACCGGGAGGAGATGTGGTCAAGGTACAAAAGTAGTTTGGAGATAAGCAGAACAAAACATGTAAATAGTAGGGAATGCTTATTTTGAGGTTAATAGAGCTCATCATTAAAACATAATTAAGAGTACAAATCTATAATTTATATGCTTTAGCAAGAGTTTAATTGAAACATACATGGAATGTTTTACTTAATTCATTTGGGTCATGCTAATAAGGTTCATAGCTTCTGCTTTTTAGTTGTTGACAACGTTATGTGTTTTACAGAAAGTATGTGATGGAACCAAATCTAATTCCATTGGGAATTCACAGTAATCCCAAACACTCCTTTATTTCAAGACTCATACAGTCCACTGCACTTACACCACAAGAACGGCTTTTTCTTTAATGTTGACATTGAGTTTACTTTTCAATTTTCCAAACGAGTTTTTATACTATACTAGACGAGTACCCATGAATAGCAACGGGATTTTATAGCGGCATAGTTGTAGTGATAAAAAAAAATTATGAGTTATAAACGAAAAATAATAAAAGTTTGAAGATATGAGGATTAAACACTATTTAAACTAAATGAAATTATGGTTTTCCATATATTGTTTTCTTAATTTTTATACATGCAACAATATAATCTAAACCGTTTATATATAGTATAGATAAAAGATAAAGAAAATTTTAAAAGTTTTATAAAAAAGTGTTGATTAATGGTAATGATAGATATATTAGAAGTATAAAAAAACTATGTGTAGTAAGTATAGGTGATTAGATAATAAAATAACACATTATTAAATATTAAATGCAGTGGATAAATCACCTATCAATCGATCCATAGAGTCATATGATTAATTAAATAAATAACAACGGTTATTACCTTTATAGCGTAATCGGTAGAATCAAACGATGACCTTCACCTACGCACGATCCACCCAAGAAACCAAGTGACCAAAGTAGATCACCTCTATGATATTCCACACTATACTTCACCGTAGACCTCTTGGATGCTAGTCCTTAAACCCGTAACCTTGGAATATACTTTGAATGAACAAGATTCAAAGTAGTATATCAAGAAAACCAAAAACCCTAGATGGGTGTTCTGTTTGTGCCATGTGTTTTAGAGAGAGAAAAATGGGAGGGATTTTGGTAAATTGTTATCAAATAAATGAGGAGTTAATCCTATATTTATTGACTAAAATCTTGACCTAATCCCTTCCTTAATCACCTCCCTAGGCCGGCCATATGGATGGGCTTTATGGGCCTCCCATTTGTTTTCTAAGTCTAATACACTAAGTACATTACTTAGTTATTATAAACTTACGTAGTTTATTTATATACCGTAAATACAATAATCATGATATATAGAGTGGCAACCTCTGTGTATATGTGTGTAGACCCCATAGGCTCACATGTGTTTAGCCGAATATTATTTATTATGACAATGATCATATTCCAACAACTCCCACTAGGGCACAGTCATAATAATCAAGAAATAATACAAGCAAAGGTTAGCGTCTAACAACAAGCCACGTGCCCCCAAAAACATAAACATAACAAGGAATTGTATTCTTAAACATCTCATTTTAAATGGTTTAGAATCAATCACCTTTTGTACAGATACTATGTTGAACATTGATCAGTACACCGATGTCTGACACCTATCTTATTCAAATACAATCTAGGACAATCTATCCATCTTTTAAATAATCCTACGTACATGGTAGAAAATGAGCATACTTTAAGTCCAACTGGTCCCATCAATGACCCAACTGTGTCATGCCCACTACTAGTCCTAAGGCAACTCAGTTACAAAATCCATAGCTATTCCTTCCTCCTATTTCCATTCGGGAATCTCAAGGTTGCTATAGCAAGCCCAATGGCCTTTTGATGCTCAGCCTTAACCCCAAACAAGTCAAACACTTACTAACAAACACAACTATATCCTCATCATTCCAGACCACCAATACCTATCTCTAAGTCATAATACATCATATCAGGCTCCAGGGGTGTCCTGAGTACTTTGACCTATGGGCTTACATCCAGGTAACACAAAGGTCCCATCAACTTCTATTGCTCAATCAACTCATCAAAACCATTCTACAATTCCACAGACCCATCCATACCTCCTACCGAGCCACCAGATCCTATCCTTGATACTCGAATTAGAAAGATTATATTTTTACAGTTCATAATCACTAAACAACTCATCTAGTGACGCACGTCACATATTCAACTCTTTTTGACTAAGGAACAGCTGAAGACTCTTAGGGTCTATATAGATGACACACTTTTACCCATACAGAAAATGTCTCCTAGATCTAAGTGTAAACACAACTAGCACCCAACTCCAAATCATGGTCGTATAATTGTTTCACGATAAATTTCAACTGCCTAGGTCACCGCGTAGGCGATCACCCTACCGGCGATCACTGCATTTAACACACAACCTAAGTATAAGTTTCCTAACCTAATGCATCACAATACCCACAAAATCTTTCTTACCCATTGGTGAAGAGCTAGAACAGGAGCATGTACACAACTTATCCTTCAAAGTTTTGAAAATGTCCACTTTCCTGTTTCCTTGCCCAAACGAAAGCGTCTTGACACTTCTGAGTCAGGATAGTAAGAAACTTTAGCTATTCATATACAAGTACTAAATAAACCATGGTAATAGTCCAGCCAATCCTAATAATGAACGAACCTCTACGGATGTGTTTCTAGGAGCTGCTTTACAATTCTTAACAGCTTTAATCTTACTAGGGTCTACATGAATCCTATCACCATTTATCACATGCCCAAAAAACTGTACTTCTCTTAGCTAGAATTCACACTTAGAAAACTTAGCATACAGTTTCTCCTTCTTAAGCAATTCTAATACTAACCTTAAGTGCTTTACATGCTCCTCTTGAGTCTTAAAGTAGATTAAGATATCATCTATAAACATTATCACAAACTTATCAAGATACGGCCTACAAACTCTATTCATTAAATCCATGAATACTGCTGGTGCGTTAGTCAAACCAAAAGGCATTATTGTGAACTCAAAATGTCCATAACGAGTTTTAAATGCTGTCTTTAGAATGCCATCCTCATGCACTCTCAGCTGATGGTATCCAGACCTAAGATCTATCTTGGATAAAAACTGCGAACCTTGCAGTTGATCAAATAGATCATCAATCCTAGGAAGCAGAATACGATTCTTAACAGTTAACTTGTTCAATTCTCTATAGTCATTACACATCCTAAAAGGACCATCCTTCTTCTTCCCAAATAATACTAATGCTCCCCAAGGCGATAAGTTTGATCGAATGAAACCCTTGTCTTGGAGTTCCTTGAGTTGTCCAGACAACTCCTCCAATTCATAAGGTGCCAACCGATAGGGAGACTTTGCAACCGGCGTTGCTCCAAGGATTAACTCAATCCGAAACTTAATTTCTCGAAGAGGTGGCAATCCAGATAAATCATCTAGAAATACCTCGAGAAAATCTCTAACCACAACAATCTTTTCTTGCTTCTTATCTTTAGTCTTAGTACTCATCAAGAGTCTCACTTTACCTTCCGGTCGCTCTCGTATTACTCTAAGCACCTTGCCATCTAGTTATGGTATCCTCACCACTTTCTCATGACAAATTATTTCAGCCTTATGGTTAGACAACCAATCCATACCTATAATCACATCAAAACTCCCATGCCCGAACTACATCAACTCAATGTCAAAGACGTGACCCTCGATTCCTAGTCTACAACCCTTAATGAACTTATCAATCTCTACTAACTGCCTGCTAGCTATTTCAATCTCATATCTAAAACCTAATTCACTAGGCTCTATGCCTAACAGAGGTATAAAAGTAGTGGAAACAAAGCTATAATCGACACTAGAGTCAAACAAGGTAGTGGCAAAATGATCGTTTAAAGTAAATGTACCTGTCATAATGTTCAGGTCCTGGCGAGCTTCCTCTACTCCCAACATGAATGCCCTACCCCTTGCTTGATTCTCCTGGTTTCTACGACCTCGACCTTCGTTATTGATAACAACTTGGTTTAGAGGATTTCCTCTAGGTCCTTGTACCCATTTCAATCTAGAACAAGCTGGCCTGACATGGTCAGTACTACCACACTCATAACATGCCTTAACAGTTGGGTTTCTAGCATTGACGGGGTTCACATTCCTAGGCATGCTTCTACAATCCTTTGCCAAATGCCCTGGGCGATTACAGTTGAAGCATGTGCAACAAGGCCCTCCGGGTTATAGTAGGAATGGCAGGTGGTACACATAGGTCAAACACCCGTATTCTCTCTTCCTACCGGGTTTGCAGTAGTAGTAAAAGCATTACCAGTCCTAGTCCTCTTATTATTATCCCTACCATTCTTATCTTTGCTAGGTTCCTCCACATTTCCTCTTTTCTCAACCTTCTTAATTGATCCATTCGTAACAGCCTCATCGGTCAGTGCATCAGAAATCTGCACAGCCTTCTGCATAGTCTTTGGCTCCATTGCTGCCACCATCCTACGGATCTGTGTAGCAAGGCTATACATATACCTTTTAATCTTCCTACTTTCTGGAGTTACTAAGTGAGGAACTAGCCTCGCCAACTCATGAAACCTATCAGTATACACAGCATGGCCAGCCCCGACCATGGCGTGATTTCATAACTCAATTTCTAACTTTTGCATCTCATGACTAGGACAAAACTCTTCTATCATCATAAACTTAAAGTCATTCCATGACATACTAACAGCAACTTCCCGGCTTAGTGTGCGGATCTAAGAGTGCCACCACGTTAAAGCCTTACCCACAAATTAACCAGCAGTGTATTTCATTTTTTGGTCAACACTTAAACCACTCATATCTTAAATGTTCTCCATTTTCTCGATCCATCGAGTGAGAACTACAACACCTCCCTTACCATCATATTCCTTAGGGTTACAAGCTAAGAACTCCTTATATGAACAACCTACCTGGTTGCCATTCACTAACACATTCCTAACGTTCTCCTGAATGTTCTCATTACTCACATTACCATTAGGATTTCCAACATTTCCTTGGTTACCAACCTGAGCTAGCATGGCGGGTAAGAGGTTCTGCAATTATTGGACAATGATCGTCGAGAAGTCGGGTGCTCCCCCATTGACTCCCTCTACATTCCCATTGACCCCCTCTACACCCTCATTAGCTCCCATACCTTGGTCATTTCCTTGACCATTCAAATCATCAACACCCTTATCATTACCTTCCCTAGGCCTTCTACCCCTCCCACCTCTACCAACCCGTACACCCGTTCCCCCTCCTAGTGATTCGGCAACAGACCAGCCAGCATTTCGGGTCCTCATCCTTGGCGGTATTATCTATACGAGGGCGAACATGGGTAACATTAGGTAGGCAGGAAGACTCTCACATATATATAATATCTTACTATATATATATATAAAAACCAAAAAAATCATAAGAAGAAAGAGAAGCAGGAGCCACAAAACACTGCCAGCCACATCATCATCAGGAGCCACATGAACAGAAAGAATATGAACGGTGAAGGAACTCAAATCAGAGAAGCTCTTATCGTACCACTAGCAAAAGATACGCGAATCCTCCTCAAAAAGGAGGTCTATAAGAAAAAGACACAAAGTAAATATATATATATATATTTATTTATTATATATAAAAATAGAAAAAAACAGTGGTGTCCATACAATCTCATATGAGTCCGAAAAGACAACATCAACATCATGATCAACAGCAGGTGGTGCGCAGCAGTAGTAGCAACATCATGATGTGGTGCAGCAGCAACAACATCATGATTAACAGCAGGTGGTGGTGATGGGTATATTTTTTCTTACAACAATTCTAGATATTTTTTTAAGATACTGTTTTGTTCATGGGGTTATTCAAATAAATTACCAAATTTCTTTGAGGGTCTTGGTCGGTCATTATATAGTAGCGATCTCATACCTAAATTATGAATATTCACAATTAAAACTTTCCAAAATTTCAAATCGGCGAAGTGTATAAAATCTAGGGATGATTTCACGATCCCATTCATATTCACTCTCACCCTAAAAAAATGTCGTCGTCGTCTGGGATCATCTGCATTCTTTGCAACGATGAGATCCGTCATAATTCAAAAGCAATTCAACAACATGTTTCCTCTTTTCATCCTGTAAGTTTTTTTTATTTTTTATTTTATTATGCGTTTACACTAATTAATCATCCAATTTTGTTTTTTCTTTCTAGTGATCTCATAGATGATTAATTCGTATAAAAGCATAATAAAATAAAAAATAAAAAAACTTACAGGATGAAAAGAGGAAACATGTTGTTGAATTGCTTTTGGATCATGATGGATCTCATCGTTGCAAAGAATGCAGATGATCCCAGACGACGACGACATTTTTTAGGGTGAGAGTGAATGTGAATGGGATCGTGAAATCATCCCTAAATTTTATACACTTCGCCGATTTGAAATTTTGAAAAGTTTTAATTATGAATATTCATAATTTAGGTATGAGATCACTACTATATAATAACCGATCAAGTCCCTCAAAGAAATTTGGTAATTTATTTGAAGAATAACCCCCATGAACAAAACAATATCTTAAAAACAAATATCAAGAATTTGTCCCTCAAAGAAATTTGGTAATTTATTTTAAGAATAACCCAATGAACAAAACAATATCTTAAAAACAAACGTCTAGAATTATTGTAAGAAAAAATATACCCATTTAAGTTGTATTAAATGTTAAAGGGTTGAGGGTGTTTAACAAAAAAGAAACACAGATCTGCGTTTGTGTTTGTGGAAGAGAGTGACTTGATAACTACTCTATAAAAGTAAGAAGGCTTCCTAAAAATGTCATTTCCTATTTTAAAACTTTGACTTTTGAATATAGATACTCCATCAAATCACTTCCTTTTCTTTTTGGGTGCACTATTGGTACCCCGGCTCACAAAAAAGTACTAAAAATGTACTTTTGATTCCTTTTGTACCTTTTTTCATAGTAGAACGCAGTTTTTTATCAGTTTCTGTTCCGTAGTTTTTGACAGTTTAATACTTTTGACTTAATAAACTTTATAATTTTCGTTCCGTATTTTTCGTGTTATAGTTTTATAACATATACTACCTCCGTCTCATAATAAGTGTCCACTTTGACTTTTCTTAGTCTTTCTTATTCAACTTTGACTATAAATATTTTTATTTGTGTTATATAATACTTGATAAAAAGTATATAAATGGATTGAGTTTTATATATATTTTCAGTGGTATAATTTTCATTAAGTATTATATAACACAAATAAAAATATTTGTGGTCAAAGTTGAAGAAGAAGGACTAAAAAAGTCAAAGTGGACACTTATTATGGGACGGAAGGAGTACAAAATTATAAAGATAAAAAAATTTAAAAATAGAAAAAACAAAATAACATGAGGGTCAAAATTATTGATGATTCCATGCTTCCGAAGACGGATGTTCCTACAAGATGGGTCAAATCTATTCCCATTAAGATTAATATTTTTGCTTGGAGAGTTTCTTTGGATAAGCTGCCCACTCGGTTGAATCTTTCTCTTCGAGGCCTTGACATCCCGTCTATTATTTGCCCTCTTTGTAGTATTGTTGTGGAATCAACTTCGCACCTCATTTTCTCTTGCCAATTGGCTCGTCAGTTAATGTTTAAGGTTGTTCATTGGTGGGAATTAGAGTATCAAGACTTTCACTCATATGAGGATTGACTTTTTTGGTTCAAAAATCTCAGAGTTTCCAAGCGGCTCAAGGATGTGTTTGAAGGCGTTTGTTACATTTCTTGGTGGGTTATTTGGAAGTTTCGCAATCAAGTTTTATTTGGGATCAACTTCCCTCGTTTAGATCTCCTTTTTGACGATATTGTTCGCTTGTCTTTTCATTGGTGCTCTAGTCGTTGTAGCTCAAATTTTGATTGGAACACTTGGATGAAAAATCCTAGTTCCATTATTTTGTAATCTTTTCCTAGCTCCTTGCTAGTTTTTATATAAAATGCCGTTCAAAAAAAAACGAAACTTATAAGCGTGGGTTGTGTGCTTGGGCTGGGTAGAGGCCCTGGTCTTGGCGCAGAGGCGGCGATAGCTTGCACAATGGCTTATCATCGTTGTAAATTTCATGCAGGCTTGATTGGGTTGTTATGAGGTTTTGGCATATACCATATGAGGCATGGCCTCGGACTTGTGGGGCATTACTGTAGCTGGGTGGTTTTGTACGTCCATTTAAGTAAGATTGTTATACATAGTCGAATATAAGGTAACCTTGACCTTGGCAATGGCGTTATAATTGCTTATATTACTCTTATGTCTTTTGTGCCTAGATCCATGTCTGGATTTCATGCCACATTCACATGTAAATTGCTATTCATTTTTACTTTGGTATTATTATTTTTTGTGGCTATGGAGTCTGGAGCTTGTTAGGGGGCTTACAACAATCTTTGTCAGGGGTGAAATAGTCGTCAACAATTGTGTCTCCAGCCTGGGGCAGTTGCGGTGCTCTGAAAATGATGTATTCTTATGTTTTTCTCATTCACTGAATGATTTGCGTGCGGGGTTGTACCATGCATTCGTGACTTTGGGTCAGGTGGCTTAATGCATTGGATTGGGTTGGGGGTGGTTAGGTTACCGTGATGGTGTGGAATGGGGTGAAAATATGTCTGGAGATGGGATGGTGTGGGGTGAGAAAGAGCGTCTCTTGCCTCATAGGTATACATGTTTCGTAGCGAGAGTTGTAGTGCGATGCTTAGGTTAATAAAAATTATATTTCATTAACATTGTACTATATCATGAACTTGTGTCTTTGGGGTGGATGCCGGACACACCTACCATGCATGGCGGCACATGTGTTTACACGTTTCATGTTTGATCTGTTTGTGAAATGTTGTATTTGGAGGAGATGATTCATACTATGTTTGTTGTTGATCTGGTGTTCAGAGTCCATGAGATGCGTGGGTTTCTAATTCCTGTCTGTTAGTATTTTTTTGGAAGGGTATTATGTTAGCATCATCAATGTTTAGTTATCATAATCTATACACCCATCCTCCATTTCATGTATCCATATGTCTACATACTGATCTTTAATCAAGATGTATATGAATGAATGAACATCTGTTACGTCTATGTTATGACAATCATTGTCATATTACATCTACTCACTTAATTTATAAAATCATTCTTCACTCTCTTTATACATCAAATCCTGCCATTATCATATCCATCTAATTAATACATCAACATCCCTCACACTATGTTACCAATGTTCATGTCCAATGAATCTATTCCCAACCATTCCTTCTTCAACATTATTGTTCTATTCACCCATGCAGCATGGTATGAATAATTTCAATCTATGTTCATATGTTAGGTCTTAGAAAACCAGCTTTTTTCTGCATCGTTGTTGATATGTCTAGGGAAACATGATTGTGTAGAAAGGATACCATCGGGTAACAGTCTTCATACTACCTTGCCCCCTAATATGGTTGATCCACTTTTAATGTATTTCACATGCACTTAGTAAATTCCTAGGGGCCGTGTAATAGTCTTCATACTACCTTGCATGTGCGTTGCTCTAGCGGCATACTAAATAGACAGTGAGTTTGTGTAATTCGTTCATGCTTTAGGAAATAATTACATAGATCATCACAAGTGTGACAAGGCAACAACACTAGGAGAAGCAATCTAGAGAGTAATACATGATTAAATAGACACAATCTTTTATCTTATTGTTATCACCCTTAGTTTAGAATATTATTTAGTTTAATTAGCTAAAACCAAATCACTCTCTCTCTCTCAATTATATGATTTACCTGCTTTCATAAAACACAATAATACAAAAAGAATCTTCCCTCAACCTCTAGAATTCTGTTAGACCGTGATCAAGCCTTCCCAACCTATTCCTCGAGTGAACGATAAACAACCCCTGAGTCTTGCCCATACTACACTACAACGATTAGGTGTACTGCCTAGGGAGTTGTAAAACTTATCGTGTAGAAGTCCTACGACAACCACACATCAAGTTTTTGGCTCCGCTGCCTAGGGAATAGTTAGGTTTTGATCATAGTTTAGCTTAGTTCTACTTGCTTGAATCCTTTTAAGTAAGATTTAATTTACGCGCATTAGCTTTCTTGTAGTCTATCTTTTCTTTGTGTTATCTGTTTTCGTAACCCATTCTTGGCATCCACCATGGGAGACGAGAATCCTATCCGTACTCTAGGAGATTACTCCAGACCAAGCCACTGAAGGAATTCCTTGAGCTTTCCCCTGAATGGGATAACCAGTATGGTACCACTCTTCGCTTTGACACCATCCGGTTGGTGAAAACGGATGCTCATTCCATGGACTTCGGTCTCCGAGAATCCAAGATTCTACACCTCAGGTTTGGCCTCACTTAACCTTGACGGTTTTAAAATCGCGGAAAAGAACGCGCCTGCGTTTAGTTCAATTTTCTCTACTGCGATCAAGCTAGCATTTGGCTTGATTGCTTCCAACATGATCCATTCACATGGGAGGATCTTAATACCCGTATTCTTGCTTAAATTCTTTTTTATTTCCACGGGATAGGACCGCAAAACTCCGTAATTGAGATCCTGATGTGCCAACAAATAATGGAGAAATCTTTATTCGAAGTTGACTCGTTTCAAGGACTACTCCAAAAAGTCCCTCATCATACATCGATCGTTGGCTTTTAAATCAAATTTTCTATGATCTGTCTCTTTTCATCTTAAGTGCGAGATTGACGCGCTGCCGGCGGCAAACTTCGCAATAAGAGTGCCGATGAATCTTGGGAAATTATTGAGAACCTTGCCCTCTATGACCATGAAGGTTGGTATGAAACAAAAGAATTTGTCAAACCGGCCAAAGCCATTTCTACACCATAAGGCATCCCAAAAACACCTGACCGGAGACTTCTCGAGCTCGAAGACCATATCAACTTCCTATTAAAAGGGTCACGACCAACACCCGCACCGAGCTCAGCACACACCCACCAAGCTTATGTCAACGCAGTCTATCCGAACTCCCGTCCACGAAATCAAAATGAAGCACCAATACTAAGCACTTTAGCTTTTCGTGAACGTACAGGGTTCTAAGCCATCAACCACAAGATTAATACCACTTTTTAAAGCTTAGAGTACGGGACTACATTGGCATTTCATCGCACACCCAAATTGAGATTTGGCCGTAGAAGGATCGAATTGTATCCGAAGAATAGGCGAAAGTATGGAAATATTTGAGAACACCATTTTCAAGCAACGCGAGGAGATCAATGGTAGGATAACTAAAATGTTCGGGCTTTTCAAGGAACTCACAACTAGCAGAACCCCTAAGAAAGTATTAATTAGAGAAGAATTCAAATTCCCTGTCACAAAGAACTTGAACTCTATCTATCTAACAAAAGGAGAAGAATGAGGGAGTAATAGGACGAAGGTGACACCCGACAACGTTGAAAAGCCTACCAAAACAGAAATAGAAACACCAATAATGGAGGTCGAGAAAATAAATGAAGTTGAAAACGGGGCCAAATTAATCAAAACATCTAAGAACGAAGAAGTTGTGGAAGCACCCGGTTCTCAGCCTGTCGCATACTACCTAAAGCATAAGATTAATGAAAACTGATAAAGGGGCTAGTCAACAACAACTGATTCAATAACTCTTAGTCAAGAACCCAAGCTAGAAAGAAAAAGGGGAAAGAGTATAAAGTATTACCTGGGGGGCCTGCTTACGATGCGTTGTATGTGTCGAATTCCGGGGTCATTTATTCTCAAGAAAATGATAACAAAGAAGGAGGACATCGAGGGGAATTTCGAAATACCTTGCAGTCTAGGAAACCTTAAACATGTTAATGCCCTCGTCGATTAAGGGTCTGACGTGAATGTCATGCCTTACTCCACCTATACAAAACTTACTGACAAAAAGCCTGCTGAGATTGACATCAGACTCTCACTAGCTAACCATTCGTATATTTACCCCTTAGGATATCACTTGAGGAGTGGTTAGTTGAGATCGCGGAACACGTATACCCATGTAGATTTTGAGATCTTAGACATTAGCGAAAACGAAAATAGACCTTTCATCTTAGGAACACCATTCTTGACAACAGCCAAGGCCTCAATTAAGTTCGATACTAGCACAATAACTCTAAGGTCAGGAAAGCATAAGGTAAATTTTCATAGGAAACCCGATTCCTCCAATAGGATTGACAAAGGAGTAAAAAGTACATTAGAACCATAGCTCCCCACTCGAATGACCGTTTAATAGGCTAGTCCTGGAATGGGAGGAAAAGATAAAACTCCACTTAGAAAGGGAAATGCAGTTTAACCAATAGAGGAGCAAGAATTTCAAAGGCATGCATCCTACTCTTATTGCAACAAAGGAAGAAGAGTAAGACGAAGGAGAAGTCACGTAAGGACGTGTGGCTTCGAGTCTAGCTACAAGACTCGTTAATAAAGAAAAGTGCTTCTTGGGAGGCAACCTAATTTACTTTTCCTGAATATTAGGAGTGTCATGTGTGTTTTAATTCTTCACTATTTGTTTTATTATGTTTGAATTATCTTGTAATCATGCTTCACATTGTCTTTAACCTCGTCTTAATTTCAATCAAAGGTATTTTGCAAACAATAAGTGTAGGGAAATTTATCTGGCTTTTGAGCCAAATTCAAACATGTTAAATGAATTATTTAGATTAATTCGCGTCAGTTTCGAGTCATATGATTGAATTGTTAAATCTCAGGTTTTATACAGCAATTTATACAGGAACTAACTTATGGATACAAGTTTCAGGACCAAAAACATCACAAACAAAAATTTCATATTCACAGACGGATGTCAGGCCTTTCGACCAACGTCACCCTTCCCACTAGACAGGTTCACACCAACCCTGGACTTATGACAAAGCCTAGGTCAGAAGAAAGGAAAAACACAAAATTTTTTAATTCTTTTTGAAAAATAAAAATAAAGAACAATTTCATATCTGAATTCTTTTTATAAAACCTTCAACTGATAAGTTTAACAAATCTTTCTCCCTATCTATCGTAGTCTAACCCTAAATTGTCTAGTGAAAGGCATATATGTGTACCAATGCAAGACAAGGAAGCTAAAATCATGCCTCTTTGTTCCCTCCTTGGTTCGACCGGTTATGGCATCCTAAGGGGTGTCGGGTCTTTCTTTTCATGTCGAAATCACTTAAAAGCTCGTTAAACTCAACCGTAAAATACTCCCCAAAGTTACTTAGCATTTTTATTTACTTAAAACCCTTCAAAAACTTATTTGGACATTAACGGACGTGTCAGACTTGTTTTTCGGCACTTCTCAACATACACGGGTCAAACCACCCGAAATACAAATAACACAATAATAACCTTTAAAAGAAGATTATTATTCACAATAAACCACATGTTATTACAATTCTCAACAAAATCACCACTGTCAACACGGTACAATATATAAATAAACTGATAAAAGTCAAATAGTCAAAGGACTAAAATGGGATATTCAGAACACAAAAAGGACAAAGGTTACATTCTACCCCCTTAAAAGAATTTCGACCCTGAAATTCAGCCACTAATATCACTAAACAAATGCGGGTACTTAAGCTTTATCTGATCTTCACGTTCCCACGTGAATTCAGGACCACGTTTCGAATTCCATCGAACCTTAACGATGGCAATTCTACTCTGCTTCCACTTCTTAAACTCTTTTTCCAAAATTTCTACAGGCACTTCTACGAAATTCAACTTAGCATCAACTTGGATCTCATCTAAAGGTACTTGCAGTGTTGGATCAGCCAAACACTTTTTAAGGTTCGACACGTAGAACGTGTCATGAACACCATTTAATTCCTCAAGCAAAACTAACCGATAGGCCACAGGGCCTACCTTCTCAATAATCTCAAAAGGTCCAACAAATCTAGATGCTAACTTCCCTTTCTTCACAAAGCGTACAACACCTTTCCAAGGCAACACTTTGAGCAAGACATAGTCACATACACTAAACTCTAGAGGCTTTCTCCTCTAATCAGCATAACTTTTCTGACGATCACGCGCAGCCTTAAGTCTATCCTTAATCTGCTTGATCTTCTTAGTGGCTTCTTACACTAACTCAGGTCCTATCAACTGACCTTCTCCAACCTCGACCTACATAATCTAGGAACGACACTTTCTACCATACAAAGCCTTAAATGGAGCACACCTCACACTAGAATGATAACTATTGTTATACTAAAAGTCGACCAATGGAAGATGAACATCCCAACTTCCCCCGAAGTCTAGGACGCACGCTCTAAGCATGTCTTCCAAAGTCTGAATAGTACGCTCACTCTGACTATCGGTCTGAGGGTGGTAAGCCGTACTCATGTCTAAACGAGTTCCTAATGCCTCTTGCATTGACTGCCAAAAACTTGATTGGTACTATCTAGATTGGTACACCATGTCTGGCAACTATCTTGTTCAAATATAATCTAGCCAATCTATCCATCTTATAATCCTCACGCATAGGTAGAAAATAAGCAGACTTAGTCAACCGGTCCACAATGACCCAGATTGTGTCATGCCCACTACTAGTCCTAGGTAACTTAGTCATAAAATTCATAGCTATTCCTTCCTATTTCCATTCGGGAAACTCAGGTTGCTGGAGCAAGCCAGATGGACTTTGATGCTCTGCCTTAACCCTCAAACATGTCAAACACCTACTAACATACACAGCTATATCCTTCTTCATTCTAGGCCACCAATACCTATCTCTAAGGTCATAATAAATCTTATCAGCTATTGGGTGTACTGAGTACTTCGACCTATAGGCTTCATCCATTATTAGGGTTCTCACATCAGCCTTTAATGGTACCCATATTCGATCCAGGTAACATAAAGTCCCATCACTTCTTTGCTCAATCATCTCATCCAAACCTTTTTACAATCCCGCAGACTCATCCATAGCCTCCTTCTGAGCCGCCAGTATCCTATCCTTGATACTCGACTGAAAGGTCATATTCATAGCTCTAACTTTTTTAGGCTTTACTCTTTCTTCTCTACTTAGGGCATCACTCACTACATTCGCCTTACTAGGATGGTAGTGAATCTCACAATCATAATCACTAAACAACTCTATCCAGCGATGCTGTCGCATATTCAACTCTTTTTGACTAAAGATATGCTGAAGACTCTTAGGGTCTGTATAGATGACACTCTTTGTCCCATACAGATAATGTCTCCAGATCTTAAGTGCAAACACAACTGCACCCAACTCTAAATCGTGGGTTGTATAATTATTCTCGTAATTTTTCAACTGCCTAGACACGTAGGCTATCACCCTACCTCTTTGCATTAACACACAACCTAGTCCTATCTCAGACGCATCACAATACACCACAAAATCTTCTGACCTATCGAGGAGACCTAGAACAGGCGCATTACACAACTTATCCTTCAAAGTTTGAAATGTCAATTCTTGTTCCTCGCCCCAATCGAACGTCTTACTCTTCTGAGTCAGGTTAGTAAGAGACTTAGCTATCTTAGAAAAGTTCTAAATAAACCTATGGTAATATCCAGCCAATCCTAAGAATGAACGAACCTCGGATGGTGTTCTAGGAGCTTTACAATTCTTAACAGCTTTAATCTTACTAGGGTCTACATGAATCCTATCACCATTTATCACATGCCCAAGAAACTGTACTTCTCTTAGCCAGAATTCACACTTAGAAAACTTAGCATACAGTTTCTCCTTCTTAAGCAATTCCAAGACTAACCTTAAGTGCTCTACATGCTCCTCTTGAGTCTTAGAGTAGATTAAGATATCGTCTATAAACATTATCACAAACTTATTAAGATACGACCTACAAACTCTATTCATTAAATCCATGAATACCGCTGGTGCGTTAGTCAAACCAAAGGGCATTACTATGAACTCAAAATGTCCATAACGAGTTCTAAATGCAGTCTTTTGATTAATCTCATGCCTCTCGCTGATGGTATCTAGACCTAAGATCTATCTTGGAGAAAAACTGCGACCCTTGCAGTTGATCAAATAGATCATCAATCTTTGGAAGCAGAATACGATTCTTAACAGTCAACTATTCAATTCTCTATAGTTAATGCACATCATAAAGGAACCATCCTTTTTCTTCACAAACAATACCGATGCTCCCCAAGGCGATGAGTTTGGTCGAATGAAACCCTTGTCTTGGAGTTCCTTGAGTTGTCCAGACAACTCCTCCAATTCAGAAGGTGCCAACCGATAGAGAGACTTTGCAACCGGCGTTGCTCCAAGGATTAACTCAATCCGAAACTCAATACAAAATTTCTACATGACCCGTACGTTTACATAACGTTTTCCAAGGTTTCAAACCTTAATTCTAAACACTTTTCATAATTTTGACACTTTTCCGACAAAATTCCAAAATCTCAAACTTTAATGTCTACTAAAACATTTTCCCCAAAATAACGATCAATATCACTTCGTAAATACATTTCACTTTCAAAAAGTCTGTCAAAACCTTTAAAACAACCAAATATCACTTATTGGGCTTCAAGGCCTAATAAGGGTCCATTATAGTATTTATAAGTCCAAAATACGATCCAAGCCCAAAACCAAGGCCCAACAACATATATAAGCTCATACTAATAAGTAGAAAATAATTCGGACCACAATAAGCCCTCCCATTAAGCCACAACTCAAATGGGTTTATTGGGCAGCGAGCCCATAAGCTCCACAATACATATATTAAGCTTGAAAATAAGCTAATAAGCTACGTATCGCTTTTGGTTGCTACCATAAGCCTAAAAAATAGCCCATGAACATACGTCATAACACGAAATAATCCAAAATCACTTCCCTAGTAATTTCCATATGTGATGTGGCATTATAAGCGCAAAATAAGCCAATAAGTGCTTAAAAATAAGCCCACAATAAGCTATACAAGCTATTATCAAAAATAAGCTATCTAGCAACATATGTTATTCAACCATCACGACCACAACATCAAAACTACAAAAACCCCTCTTTTTTCCTTTTTATATTACACGAACCAAACACACCCTTTTTCTTTCGTTTCGTTTCCAAAAATCAATTTTCATGACGATCAACTTGTACAACTAGCATCTATGCATCAAAATAAACCCAAAAGGACAAACGAAATTTAAATTTAAAAACTTACAAGAAAATCTTCAAATTTGTAGATTTCGACACGAACCGGACAACCCAAACGTTGTTTAAATGAATACCCAAACACTCTTATCAACCCGGAATAACACGTTCTTGATCAAAGTTGGAAAAACTATGGATGTTTGTTGGTGGCTTACTTCGAACGCACACACACACACACCTATGTGTGTTTTTTTTTTTGAAATAAAAAGAAATGAGTGGAATTGTCTAGTGAAAGGCATATATGTGTACCAATGCAAGACAAGGAAGCTAAAATCATGCCTCCTTGGTTTGACCGGTTATGACATCCTAGGAGGTGTCGGGTCTTTCTTTTCGTGTCAAAACCACTTAAAAGCTCGTAAAACTCAACCGTAAAATACTCTCCAAAGTTACTTAGAATTTTTATTCACTTTAAAAATACTTTTCCAATAACTTAGAGTATTTACTTGCCATATTTTCACTTAAAACCCTTCAAAAACTCATTTGGACATTAACGGACGTGTCAGACTCGTTTTTGGGCACTTATCAACATTCACGGGTCAAACCACCCGGAATACAAATAACACAATAATAACCTTTTAAAAAATTATTATTCACAATTTATCATAATTCTCAACAAAATCAACACCGTCAGGATGAGCATTTCGACCCCAATCCCGAAACCGAACCGGAACCGTACCGAACCGTACCGATTCCCGATATACGGTACGGTACCAGGACTACAAAATAAGGTGAAAAAAAATCAGGACCACTAATTCGGTAATGGACTGGTACCAAATCGGGAAATTCCCAAAAAAAACAAGAAAACCCAATTTCCAGGTACCGGTACCGGGATCTGAATCCCGTTCGGTACGATACCGGTGCCACTAATTTATGCTCAGGAAAAAATCGGTACCACTAATTCGGTACGGGACCGGTACCGTGCTCATCCCTAGTCAACACGGTACAATATCTGAATAAACTGACAAAAGTCAAATAGTCAAATGACAAAAATGGGATATTCAGAACACAAAAGGGCAAATGTTACAATTGTATCCGAATAACAAAACAATCAAAAACCAAACAAATCATAAGAAGAAAGAGAATGCAGGAGCCACACAAATCTCTGCCAGCACATATCATCATGAGCCTCTATGAACAGAAAAAAATAATGAACGGTGGAGGAACTCAAATAGAGAAGCTCTCATTGCCACCACTAGCAAAGTACCCCAACTCCTCCTCGAAAAGGAGTAATAGTTCTATAAGAAAAAGACACAAAAGTAATATATATTATATATATATATATTATTATATATATTTATATATATATATAATATATATATCATATATTATATATCTATTTATATTATATATATATATATTTAATTATTATATATAAAATTACGAAAAAGTTGTGTACCATACCATTCATATGAGTCCGAAAAAAACAACATCACATATATCAACAGCAGGTGGTTGTGATGAAGCTATACAGTTCGGGTAGCCGTAGCAACATTTGATGTGGTTTTGCAATAGCAGCACAACATCATGATTTAACAGCAGGTGGTGGTGATGGGTATATTTTTTCTTACAACAATTCTAAATATTTTTTTAAGATACTGTTTTGTTCATGGGGTTATTCAAATAAATTACCAAATTTCTTTGAGGGTCTTGGTCGGTCATTATATAGTAGCGATCTCATACCTAAATTATGAATATTCACAATTAAAACTTTCCAAAATTTCAAATCGGCGAAGTGTATAAAATCTAGGGATGATTTCACGATCCCATTAATATTCACTCTCACCCTAAAAAAATAGTCGTCGTCGTCTGGGATCATCTGCATCATTTCAACGATGAGATCCGTCATAATTCAAAAGCAATTCAACAACATGTTTCCTCTTTTCATCCTGTAAGTTTTTTTTTATTATTATGCTTTTACACTAATTAATCATCCAATTTTGTTTTTTCTTTCTAGTGATCTCATAGATGATTAATTCATATAAAAGCATAATAAAATAAAAAATAAAAAAACTTACAGGATGAAAAGAGGAAACATGTTGTTGAATTGCTTTTGGATCATGACGGATCTCATCGTTGCAAAGAATGCAAATGATCCCAGACGACGACGACATTTTTTTAGGGTGAGAGTGAATGTGAATGGGATCGTGAAATCATCCCTAAATTTTATACACTTCGCCGATTTGAAATTTTGGAAAGTTTTAATTATGAATATTCATAATTTAGGTATGAGATCACTACTATATAATAACCGACCAAGTCCCTCAAAGAAATTTGGTAATTTATTTGAAGAATAACCCCAATGAACAAAACAATATCTTAAAAACAAATATTAAGAATTTGTCCCTCAAAGAAATTTGGTAATTTATTTGAAGAATAACCCCCATGAACAAAACAATATCTTAAAAACAAATATCAAGAATTTGTCCCTAAAGAAATTTGGTAATTTATTTGAAGAATAACCCCCATGAACAAAACAATATCTTAAAAACAAATGTCTAGAATTATTGTAAGAAAAAATATACCCATTTAAGTTTTATTAAATGTGAAAGGGTTGAGGGTGTTTAACAAAAAAGAAACACACATCTGCATTTGTGTTTGTGGGAGAGAGTGACTTGATAACTACTCTATAAAAGTAAGAAGGCTTCCTAAAAATGCCATTTACTATTTTAAAACTTTGACTTTTGAATACAGATACTCCATCAAATCACCTCCTTTTCTTTTTGGGTGCACTATTGGTCTGGCTCACAAAAAAGTACTAAAAAGGTACTTTTGATTTCTTTTGTACCTTTTTTTAAACGCAGTTTTTTATCAGTTTCTGTTCCGTAGTTTTTGACAGTTTAATACTTTTGACTTAATAAACTTTATAATTTTCGTTCCGTATTTTCTGTGTTATAGTTTTATAACATATACTAACTCCGTCTCATAATAAGTGTCCACTTTGACTTTTCTTAGTCTTTCTTATTCAACTTTGACTATGAATATTTTTATTTGTGTTATATAATACTTGATAAAAAGTATATAAATGGATTGAGTTTTATATGTATTTTCAGTGGTATAATTTTCATTAAGTATTATATAACACAAATAAAAATATTTGTGGTCAGAGTTGAAGAAGAAGGACTAAAAAAATCAAAGTGAACATTTATTATGGGACGAAGGGAGTACAAAATTATAAAGATAAAAAAATTTAAAAATAGAAAAAACAAAATAACATGAGGGGTATATATGATTTTTTTAGAGGTATTTATATCATGAGCCATTTTTTACTCATATTTCCTTTTTTAAAACTTTTTTCAAAGATTTTGTGATGTTTTCGTCTACCACTAGTATCTTAACATAAGTAATATATATTGTTTCTTACTTATCTCTTGTTATTCATAACTTTTATTGCATACTAATAAACTTTATGTAAATCGATACGTAGTAATATTTTCCATACTTTACTTCATTACTTTACTACAATTTTTAACATCTTGATTATTATTTCTCTTTTTTCTTTTCTTTTTTATAACAAATTAATATTTATTTCTCTTAATATCACCTTATTTTACATTTAATGTGTGTATCCGTCCGAAATAGGACCAAGCATGTGTAAATCAAAAACCAACGACAAAAAAACTTTTGCCTTAGGATCAGACGAAAATGTGTATGGTCAGTTCTTCAATTCAGTCCACGGTAGCATACTCGCGAGTAGGGGTGTCAATTCGGGTCAGGTTCAAGTTGGCAGGTTCGGGTTAACAGGTTGGCGGGTCAGAAAACCTCAACCCGAACCTGACCAATTTAAATAATCGGGTCAGCTATGTCAACCCTAACCTGTTTATACATAACCCGAACCTGACCCATACTTGGGTTGGCAGGTTAGAATGGTACACATGTTGAATTGGTTAAACGGGGCTTCGGGTTGACTCAGGGCCGTCCCGTGGATTTTTGATGCCCTGTTCCGTTATAATAAATTGGGCCTCATAAAACACAAATAGTTCATTATACTGCTATATAAATTTTATTAAAATTACTACAATCCTAACATTTATGTAAATAAAAATTAAAGTAATAACATAGTTCCATATTGTGACTTATTGCGTTGTTCGCTTTGTTGTTTCTCTAAACGCTTTTGATATCCAGATTTTTGTTTCGTAAAACTCTTAGGAGGCATAGTTTGTCTGAAAAATATTCTCGAAAAAAACAAAAAAAACAATACGGTTTACGAATAATCGAATATCTATTTCTATATGATA